>JAUTDX010002858.1:0-52774 GCA_030844895.1 Ambrosia x helenae
AAGAACACATGGAATTGAAGAATGAAGAAAAACTAGGTGCATATATTTTCCATCTCTTAATGTTTAAAGGATCTATCTTAGTTAGTGTAAATTTTGTCCACTGATCAAAATTAACTAAAAGATTACCTGGGTAAAACAAAAAGTAAAACCGACAACTCTTAAGTTTTTGTGAGAAGCTTCCTTCTACACACTTGCGAGTTGCAGGTTTATTTATGATGGAAGTGGAACTATCAATTAGTGCAAAAAGTCGTCTGAGTTGACCAATTACTCGCCGAGTACTCGCTAAAGGGTAGGTCACCGAGTATAGCCAAGTTGGGCCGAATATTATGAGTACTCCCCCCGAATAGGCGGATTCAACCTCGGGTACTCACCCGACTAGGCCGAGGTACTCGCAACTCCCAGTCGGGCCGAGTTGGTAGCGCCTAGTGAGTTCTGCAACCATGGGAACTATTTTGTTGAAGAACACATGGAATTGAAGAATGAAGAAAAACTAGGTGCATATATTTCCATCTCTTAATGTTTAAAGGATCTATCTTAGTTAGTGTATATTTTGTCCACTGATCAAAATTAACTAAAAGATTACCTGGTAAAACAAAAAGTAAAACCGACAACTCTTAATGTTTTTGTGAGAAGCTTCCTTCTACACACTTGCGAGTTGCAGGTTTATTTATGATGGAAGTGGAACCTATTTTGTTGAAGAACACATGGAATTGAAGAATGAAGAAAAAATCAGGTGCATCTATTTCATCTCTTTAATTTTGATCGCTTACTTAGATTTAATAAGTGGATTGTAAACTGTATATTGTTGATTGGGGTGATTCTTTGGTTTGGTTTTATCACATTCCCTTGCACACTTTGAAAACTTCGCTACAAATTGATGAAAATGTGGCCTCTAAGTATGGGGAGGGGAGAAAAAATTTAAGCATTTTGAAATCCACCATTTAAACACTACACATTGAGGACAATGTTGGACTCTAAGTGTGGGGATGGGGGAGACAATTTGAAATTTTTTCAAAAATGTCCTTGTTTAAGCATTCTAAAAACGCAAGTAACTAAGTCAGCATGGGATGTACGAACCATTTTGGTCTTTTGTCATGGTCAGGTTCCGAAAAATTTGCATGATAACTCTCAACTAGTTTTGGTAAAAAGAATTATGGGTGGTTATTTGGGAGTAGTTTGCTTGAAAGGTCGATTTACTACACACATGTCATATACCTACCCATCTTTCCATGGGAGATTGTGAGCCACCACAACATGTTACACTTTATAAAATTCTATCCATTTTGCATGTTGTGTTCCTTTGAATTAAGTGTGCCATTATAGTTGTATACGGTATAACTTGCACCTTTAATACGTTTACCACCATAGAACAATTGTGAACACAAGAATGATTAAGGCATTAGGTTAAACCTTTTTATTTTTAAAACCATTTTTATCATCCCTGACCCGTTTCAATATCCCTTAGTTAACCAATCTTGAGCTTTAAACCCTTTTCATTTGATTACCCATTTTAACTTGTTTGACCTATTTAGCCCTTTTTAATTTTAAACCGAGTGATGAAAATTCGATTTTAGTATATTGCTTTGTATTGCAATAGTTTGCAATGTTTATAATTGAAAAAAAAAATCTGGAAAGGACTAGAAAAAGAGTGAAAAAAAAGTTTTAGTTGGTGGCTGAATAAAAAGGCGCCACATTGCCTTATAGTTGAGTAGTTGCTTGTTGTTTTGACTAGTTGTTTGATGTAATAAGAGTCGAATTTTCATCACCTTAGTCACTTTTAAAAAATATCCCATTCCACACCCTTCGCCCAGCCATGTTACAACCCTTTTTAAGACCTTTTGACTGGTGTTCGCTTTTGTGTAATTTGGTGAAGTGCGATTAAGTTGCAAGCATATACCAAGGTGCATTATAATCGGTTTTGAGAGTACCACATATATACTAGTACATCAATACTAGTCAATTGAACCGAGTTGAGAGAATATTGTGAGGGATATGTGTGTGGTTTGTTTGCTTTTAGAAGGTAGGCTAATCTTGGGTAACCACTTGAGTTTTGAAAAGAAATATTCATTGAAAGTTGGGTAGTCTTGATTGTAGAAGACATAGGAACTAAGTATGACATTAAACCTTAACTCTTTGAGAATGGGGAATGCGTTTTGTGTTTGGAATTGTAAAAGCAAAATAAATTTGCTTGAGGACAAGCAAAAAGGTAAGTGTGGGGATGTGATACGCGGGTAAAAGTTTTAGTTGTTTCGTGTTTAAGATTGTATCTTTATGCAATTTTATGGTTTTGGACACAATACTTTGATAAAGTTTGCATTTTGCAGGTTTGACGAAGTGTAAGGTGTTTTCCGGAGTGTCTGGCCATCGCCGACGCCTTCGGATCCCGTAGGCTGCTCCATAGACAGCAGAAACACCCGCAACAGTAAGGCGTCGCCAATGGCAGTGAAGCCCGTTGGCTACAGTAAGGCGTCGCCGACGGTAGGTGTGTTGGAGATGTTGCCTTCAGCCCACTTATAGGCCCAATCGGTTGAAGCCCAGTATGATTAACTTGTTGAGCAAGATTAGCATATGGTGTAAACCCTAATTTATTCATATAAATAATCTCTTGTACTTGTAATCTTTACATCACTCAATAATAATAAAAACCCCAGTTGCCCTCGTGGTCGTAGATCAGTTTAGACGAACCACGTAATTACTTGTCTTCGTGTGCGTGTGTGTGTTCTCGATCCTAACAACTGGTATCAGAGCTCAGGCTCTAGATCGAAGAAGAACATACCAGATTACACAACACAGCCGCCTCCCACCTTCTGCGTAGGCCGACACCCAGCTAGGGTTCCGCCGCGCAGCTCTCGCTGCCCGACCTCTCACCGCCACCCTCTCACTCATGTGCCGCTGCCACCCTAAGCATCTTAGGGTGTTGTCGCCGTGTTATTCCATCCAGATACGACACAGATAAGCCGTCGTTTATTCCTTTAGTTCCATAGTCAACTCATATTCTTTTGGTTTTGCTGTTTGCTTTGTCGAATAATATCAAAAGAAAGAAACAACTAAAGGACAAAATAAGCCCCTGATATTTTCTTTTGTTTGACTTTGGTGGCATGTTTAAGTAAAAAAAAGGAGGAATAGAATATTTATATATTTGTTTCTTTTTTTTAGTTTTTGTGTCATTCAAGACAAAAGAAGCATATTATTTTGGTAGTGAAAGCCAAGGGAGAGGGGTTAAGACTTGTTAGTTAATTTGTCTATTGGTTTATCTCAAGTTGTTGGCTAGTTGTCCTAGATTCAGGAGAAATAATGTCTAAAGAAGGAAAAGTCAAGGTTGAGAAGTTTGATAGGAAGAATTTTGATGGTGGAAGATGCAAATCAAGGATTTGCTTGTACAGAAGGAGTTAGATGCTGCACTAGACCCTCCCCTTGAGACTATAACGAAAGAATGGACAAATCTTGACAAGAAAGCACAGTCAATGATTAGGCTTGCTCTCTCCATGAATGTAGCTTACAACATTCTGGAACAAAACACAGCGCGTGGGATTATGGAAACTTTGTCAGACATGTACGAGAAGCCGTCTCCTGCTAACAAAGTGTTTCTGATTCGGGAGTTAGTCAATATTCGTATGAAAGAGGGAAGTTTCTGTTACTGAGCATATTAATTTATTTAAATCACATTTGACACGGTTGTCTTCTGTGAATTTTAAGATAGATGATGAATTACAGGATTGTCTATTGTTATCCTCATTACCTGACAGCTGGTCAGGCACAATCATAGCAGTCACAGTGTCAGTTGAGACTCTCAGTTTTGGCAGAGTTTGTGATTTGTTATTGAATGAGGATTCCAGAAGAAGGAACAATGCAGAATCAAGCTCGTTGCTCAGTACCGAAGGAAGAGGGAGAAGTAATAACAGAGGACGAAATAAGGGTAGGTCAAAGTCAAAACGCAGGAGCAAGTCGAGACCTGGAAAGCCAAGGAAAGACATACAGTGTTGGAACTGTAAGGAGTTTGGGCATTTCAGAAGTCAGTGTTCTGAACCTGCAAGAGAGAAAAGGGAGGTGAATGCTACTACATCCTCAGATTCAGAGGATGCTCTTATTTGCGGTATCGAGAGTTCTGTTGAAGACTGGATTATGGATTTAGGAGCGTCTTTCCATGCTACTTTTCGCACGAAGAAGATGAAGAATCTACGAACAGGTAACTTTGGTAAAGTTCGTTTGGCTAATAATCAGAGTCTTGATATTACAGGAATTGGAGACATAGACCTTAAAACTCCATTGGGAACCATTTGGACCTTGAAGAATGTTCGCGTCATTCCTGGTTTGTTGGGAACCATTTGGACCTTGAAGAATGTTCGCGTCATTCCTGGTTTGAAGAGGATCTTATATCCATCGGTCAGCTTGATGATCAGGGATATGATGTTCACTTTGGTAATGGACAATGGAGAGTTGTTAAGGGCAATATGGTAGTTGCTAGAGGCAAGAAGAGAGGTAGTTTGTACATGGTTGAAGCCTCAGCTGATGCAATGAATGCAATATCGAGTGACCAGAGTCAGACAAAGTTATGGCATCAAAGACTCGGGCACATGAGTGAAAAGGGGATGAAGATGCTTGTTGCTTTGGGAACACTTCCAGATTTGAAGAAGGCCGAGTCAGAATTTTGTGAACCGTGCATCATAGGCAAGAAAAAAGAAGGTGACTTTTGTGAAGACTGGGAGAGCACCGAAAGCTCATAAATTGGAGCTTATTCATTCAGATGTATACGGACCGACATCAGTAGCTTCACTTGGAGGAGCTCGCTACTTTGTGACCTTCATAGATGATTCAACACGCAAGGTATGGGTTTACTTTCTTAAACATAAATCTGAAGTTTTCGATACTTTTAAGAAATGGAAATCTGCTGTTGAGCTTGAAATGATTTGAAGGTGAAATGCTTGAAGTCGGATAACGGTGGTGAATATATCCGCAAAGAGTTTACTGATTATTGTGCTGATAGAGGGATCAAGATGATAAATACAGTTCCAGGAACTCCGCAACAGAATGGAGTTGCAGAGAGGATGAACATAACATTTATGTGAAAGAGCCAGAAGTATGAGATTGAATGCAGGGCTCCCAAAGATGTTCCGGGCTGATGCAGTTAACACAGTAGCGCATCTTATCAACCGTGGACCCCTCAGTACCATTAGGATTCAAGCTTCCTCAAGAAGAATGGAAAGGTAAAGCAGTTGAGTATGATCACCTGAGAATCTTCGGGTGTAGTGCTTATGATATCAACCCTGAATGTGACAAGTTGGATGCTAAAGCAAAGAAGTATATCTTCATTGGATATTGGGTGATAAAATGGGCTACAGGCTTTGGGATTTTGAGAGCAGAAAGGTAGTCAAAAGCAAGCATGCTGAGTTCAATGAAGAAGATTTATACAAAGACAGAAACTTGGATAAGTCAAAGGTTCAGAAAGAAACAGTTGAGTTTAGTGTTGAGAATCAGAAGAAAGAATCTGTCACAGAGCCCGTAACAGAATCTGAAGATGACACAGAACCTGAGACTGAAGATGGTGAGAATGAAGAGTCAGTGGGAGTTTCTGACAGTGAAAGTTCAGAGTCTGAAGACGAACAGTCTCCACAGCAGCCTGACCAGTCTGATACTTCGGTCAGGAGATCCACCAGAGTGTGTAAAGCGCCGGACAGGTACAGTCCCAGTCGCACCGGCCCCTCAGTTAAATATATTCTCTTGACAGAAAATGGTGAACCAGAGAGCTACTCTGAAGCAGTCAAGATGAAGGACTCGTTCCAGTGGGAGCGAGCAATGAAAGAAGAAATGAGTTCACTAGACAAGAATAAGACTTGGGTTCTTGTAAAGCTTCCGCCAGACAAGAAAGCTCTTCAGAATAAATGGGTTTTCAGGGTCAAAGATGAACATGATGGTTCTAAACGGTATAAAGCTCGTTTAGTGGTCAAGGGATTTCAGCAGATGAAGGGAGTTGATTATGATGAGATCTTCTCTCCAGTGGTGAAGATGACCACCATCAGGTTGATTTTGAGTATTGTAGCAGCAGAAAATTTGCATTTAGAGCAGCTAGATGTGAAAACAGCTTTCCTACATGGTGATCTTTATGAGGATATTTACATGGCACAGCCTGAGGGATTCCAGGTTATTGGAAAAGAGAATTGGGTGTGCAAGTTGAAGAAGAGTCTGTATAGTCTGAAACAAGCGCCAAGGCAGTGGTACTTGAAGTTTGATAATTTCATGGTGAAGACCGGTTACAAGAGATGTGAAGTCGATCACTGTTGTTATCTGAAAAAGTTCAAGGGTTCGTATATCATTCTACTTCTGTATGTAGATGATATGTTGATTGCAGGATCAGATATGAATGAGATCAGCAAGTTAAAGAAGCAAATGTCCAAAGAATTCGAGATGAAGGATTTGGGTGCAGCTAAACAGATACTCGGGATGAGTATTACCAGGAGCAAGAAAGATGGATCTTTGACACTGTCCAGGAGAAGTACATCGGGAAAGTGTTAGAGAAATTCAGTATTAACAGTGAGAGACCAAGCCTAGAAACATGCCCTTGGGGAGTCATCTCAAGCTTACCAAAGATCAGTGTCCAGAACTGAAGAAGAAAAAGCTGATATGGCTAGAGTTCCGTATGCATCTGCTGTAGGTAGTTTGATGTACGCTATGGTGTGCACAAGACCTGACATAGCACACGTAGTCGGAGTTGTCAGTCGGTTTATGTCAAATCCGGGAAGAAAACATTGGAAAGCAGTTAAATGGGTGCTTCGTTATTTGAAGGGAACGTCAAAGATGGGGTTATGTTTCAAAGGAAAGGATTCAGTTCTCAGAGGTTATACAGATGCTGACCTAGGTGGCTGCAAAGACACATTTAAAAGCATCACAGGTTTTGTTTTCACAGTGGGAAGAACTGCAGTCAGTTGGATGTCCAGACTTCAGAAAAGCGTGGCTTTGTCCACAACAGAGGCAGAATACATGGCTATAGCTGAAGCCAGTAAGGAGCTAGTATGGTTGAAAGCTTTTCTGGAAGAGTTAGGGAAGAAGCAGACTGAGTATTTGCTACACTGTGATAATGAAAATGCAGTGAAACTTGCTAAGAATCCTGTGTATCACAAGAAGATGAAGCACATCGGTATAAGGTATCACTTTGTGAGAGGATTGGTTGCTGATGGCACAATCAACTTGAAGAATATCTCAGGTGCTAAGAATCCAGCAGACATGTTCACTAAATGTGTGACGTTGGATAAGCTGAAGCTGTGCGGAGCTTCAGCTGGTCTCCAGGAATAATGTTGAGGAGATCGGGGTAACTGGAGGTGCATTGAAGATCAGAGGGGAGATCTTATTTACAGAAGTACAGAAGAGATGGTGCAGTTCGTGGTCTGAAGACACCAAGTGGGAGTTTGTTGGAGATGTTGCCTTCAGCCCACTTATAGGCCCAATCGGTTGAAGCCCAGTATGATTAACTTGTTGAGCAAGATTAGCATAGGGTGTAAACCCTAATTTATGCCTATAAATAATTTCTTGTACTTGTAATCTTTACATCACTCAATAATAATAAAACCCCAGTTGCCCCCGTGGACGTATGTCAGTTTAGACCAAACCACGTAAATACTTGTGTTCGTGTGCGTGTGTGTGTTCTCGATCCTAACATAGTGAACCCCTTCGGCGACGGGGTCCCTGACAAAGTCTTCCTATTTTGACCAAAATTTATGGGATTTGAAGGCTTTTTAGACCAAGGACTCGTGGAGAAATATACAAAGACGGATCTTGGGGATTAAAAAACATTATCTTCCACTCTCTAACCATCATCAAAGCATTCCATAACACCAAAATCATTCAAAATCATCATCCTTCATTCCATCTTTTTCACCGTACACCAAACCTTAAATCACCATTCCTAAACCTTTATCCCCAAAAACTTTCCATGGCTAATTCTCCTATTATTTCCATCATCATTTAAGTTCCAATCACCATGAGCGGCTAATCACCTTTGGATTCACACGGTGTAGGCTTGTAATCTAGGGTTCTTGAACATTTTGGGTATTTTCTTACTTCTTTGTAATTGTGATTTGAACAAACTTTTTAATTGCGTTAATCTTGTTTTGAATTCTCTTGATAATTGTTTCTTGCGCCAATTACTAGGGAAATGAATTCGGTTAATTATTCTTTAACTTGTTATCAGGGTTCATGTGTTCTAGAGTTATGAAGTGTAGTTTAGTCCATCTTTGATGTTGATGAAACTTGACACCTAAGCCTATTGTAACTATTAACCCGTTAATCCTAATTGCAATTTCTTGATTAATCCTAATTTGTTCTAGAGCTCTAGGTTACTTGTTGAACCGGTGTGACATCCATTTTTCTTATTATTGTTTTCAATCAATTAATTCCAAACAAGTCTATTTCATTAATCAAATTAATCATTTTTTTATTTCAATTATCATCTTGAATCACTTGTTGGTTCTAAAACTTTCAATCAAAACTCTTAAATGAACAACAATTGCAATCTTCATAATTGACAACATCTTCATAAAAGTAACATCTCAATCAACTAAGAACGCGTTACACCGACCACAAACTCTTCGTGGTTCGACACCCTTGTTACCACTAGCTACATAGTTTGAGCTAATTAAGACACTATAAATACTATTTTTGACCGGACCCCGACATCCGATCATTCAGCCATCGTGGATTCAATCTTTAATCTTCAACCACTTGAGGGATCGGTGTGGTATTAACCTCCCCAACATCCTCCTCAATTTGTGACAATATACTATTTTGCTGGACATTTTTCAATAGTTGGCAAGACGGAATAAGCCTTATCTTTTTTTTTTCCTTTCATGGCTTAGAATATGGCATTTGAAACTCAACAATTTTAACCAATATTCTCTTGATTTATGAGGTTGTCCCATCTTTCATAGTCTACTAAATATCTTCGTGCTGCCTCCTTTTTCTTCACACGCTCGAGGCAATCTTTTGATGCGTGAAGCGGATCCCCACAAAAGACACAGAATCTTATACATGGTCAAAACATTTGAGCTTCTATTACCTATAAAAGAAAGATTCTACACAAACAACTAGAATACCCAAAGTGAAATCTAATAAAAAAAATAAAAATAAAAAATAAAGAATACCTCTTTTTTTTAGAATTTTAAAACAACTAAATATACACACAAACAAACAAGCAATGCAATACTAAGCGCACTAGCTCCCTGGCAACAACGCCATTTGATGACCTTGTCGTCCGAGGTCATGCAAAAGCTAAATAACCTAGGTAGCTAGGATAAATAGGGTATTGAATCCATGAGAAGCATGTGGCTTGTGTCACACTAGTTGTTTGTTTGTCTAAGCTATTTACAAAATAAGAATGCAAAACAATTATGAAGTTTATAGCTTTTGATCATTTGAGAATTTAGTTTGAAAGTTTTGTGAACCAATAAGTGATCCAAGATGATGATTGAAATAATAAAAATGATTACTTCGATTAATACTAAAGTGCTTGATTGAAAATACTGAATTGTAAACAATAATTATGAAAATGGAGATCACACCGGGTTCAACAAGCAACCTAGAGTTCTATCACAAATTGGGATTAATTAGATAATTGCAATGAGGATTAACGGGTTAATTGTTTCAATAGTCTTGGCAAGTTTTATCAACATCAAAGATGGACTAAACTACACTTCATTACTCTAGAACATACAAACCCTAATGACATGCTAATGCATAATTAACCGAATTCATTTCACTAGTAATTGACACAAGAAAATAAATAAGAAAAAAAACTCAATTGTTTAAGAACCATAAGCTACAAGTCTACACCGGGTGATTCCAAGGAGAATTAGCCTTCCATCTTCATGAGTGCATCTTCAAATCTTCAATTTTGGTTTGCAATCTTCAATTTTGATAATCGAATTGGTTTGTGAAGAATAAAGAATGATGAAAACATGATAAAGATTACTCCCAATACTTGATTATATAGTCTCCACTTTGAGTTATGGTCAAGTACCCGGTCAAACCCCTCTTAATGACCATTTAATTTGGTCAAATCTTTTAAGTCTTGGTTATAATGGTTAAATTCCAAGTTAATGGTCAGAGTCCCCTTAATTTCCCTAAAAACATTGATTTCTTTGACTTTGACTAACTGCGACCATCAGTGACGTGCCTTGACCAGTTTCTCTAATTTTCTTTTTCGTTTTTCCTTCCCAAATCATCCTAGATATAATCCGAAGCTTCGTTAGCTCCGAAATACACCTTAAACATCGTTAAACATGCAAAACACAAACTTTATCAAAGTAGTGTGTCTAAAACCTTAAAATTGCACAAAAACACAATGGTAACTACTAAAAACCATAGAATTTTACCCATGCATCACAATCCTACTTATGAGCAATCAATCACTACTCGTCTACAACCTAAAACATGTTTGTTAAAGTTCTTCATAGGTATCAAAATCATTTTACACATATTCAAGTAACGATAAATCTTTCTATTTGTCAACAAGTCCGCAGCTTTAGGCAACACCAGAGCTCTCGGCTCCAATGTCAATATCACATTCAGCATTCGGCTTTACAACAATAACATAAGCACCATTGACCTGCGTGATGCCATTTGGCTTTACATGTTCGGCTTCTAAGGTTTTGATGTGAACTTCTAGCATTCGGCTTTACAACAATCACATAAGCACCGTTGACTTGCGTGATGCCATTCGGCTTTACATGTTCGGCTTCTAAGGTTTTGATGTGAACTTCTAGAATTCGCATTCAACCGTTCAAGGTACTCAGCCCTCATTGTAACAAATTCAAATTATGAATTCGACCATCTACTACATAACTAATTGTTGTAAGACGAACTTACCTTTAAGTGTCATCATTCCCTCTACCTTCCTTGACTCCTTGATCACTCGATGAGGCGCATTCCTTGCCTAATGGAATTATCATTCGTTAGCTCATAAATATTCTTGATAATTGCATAATCTCATAGGTACAATTATTCCCCATAAACCTATAATAATCCAGCAACTTTTGCAAATATTTAACAACTAAAGCTTCACTTAGACATTTACTCGAACATTTAGTGTGCGCCATTCTTAAAACATGATTTCAAGGTTTTAGAGTTTACACCACTAACCTAATTTCACATCATAAAGTGATATTATCGATTACATTACAATTCCACTCTAACACAGATTATTAACAAGCATACAAGTTTCATCTCAGTCCTAAATTGTTGGGTTTCACTTAGATACATAAAACCCATTTTCCCCAAATCACCAAGTCAATTTCATATTATAGTTATCACCTAAACAAGGTGTTTCTAGCAAGATTCATGACTCTACATTGCAATAGAATCATTAATTATTATCAATTCCAACAATAATCACAAACCCATTAATCTCATCTAGTTCATAAGATCATGAAACCCAATTAAAAACAAAATTGAAGGTTACCTTATGTTTTATCACACTCTAGATGATCTAAAACATGAGTATGCATCAAATAGCTCTTTGATTGCCCTTTTGATTCAGCCCTAGCAGGTTTTCAAAGGAAATAGAGCTTGGGGTTGGGGTGAGATGAGAACTCTGTACGTTTTTTTTGAGAGTTTCCTTCTCCTCCACCCTATTACCCCTTTCTTTTACAATTTAACACTTAAGGTCCCTTAAGTTCTAAACCTTAGACTTAATCAATTATCTAAATAGCCAATCTTTTAAGTTTACAAATTTCAATCTAATTATACTTTGTAACCATATTAACCGGATTAGTTACTTATGGTCAACAATTGTCTGTTTTTTATTTGCTAGCTCGATTTCACTAGTTAGCGTCGCATTATACCTTATAAAGCATTATTAAATAACATTATTAGTTATTTAATTTTTTGGGGCGTTACAACTCCAATTGAATTGCATTATGCAGTTTCTACTTTATGTAATAAGGATATCAGTTTATTAATAGATAATACAGGATACCAAAGATTAGTAGGAAAACTAATCTATTTGTCCCATACTAGACCTGACATTTCATATTATGTACATGTCCTAAGTCAGTATATGCACAAACCAACCAAAGCTCATTTACGAATTGCAATGAGGGTTTTAAGGTATCTTAAAAACTCCCTAGGAAAAGGTTTATTTTTTAGAAAAAGTAAGAGCTTTGATTTGCAAGGTTATGCTGATTATGTCTTGGGAAAGTGTCTAGAAACTAGAAGGTTAGTAACATGATGTTGTTTGTATCTTGGTAGTAACTTAGTAACTTGGAAAAGTAAAAAAGCAGTCCACAATTTTGCGTTCTACAGCTGAAGCAGAGCATCACTCTATGTGTGTTGTTACATGTGAGATCATGTGGCTTCGTAATCTACTTAGTGAATTGCATGTCCAGGTAAATATTCCTATTTTGAGTGATAATTCTACTGCAATTTCAATTGCAGAAAAATACATGTGTTCCATGATCGGACTAAGCACTTTGAGTTGGACTTTTTTTTCTTAAGAGAACAAATAAGTAAAGGGGTTATCAAGGCTGTAAGTATAGAGTCAAAAAAGCAAATAGCTGATATTTTTACAAAGGGATTACTAGTAAATCAACATGTGCTTTTATGTAATCAATTGGGAGTGAATGATGCATTTGGATATACAACTGAGGGGGTGTAGAAAATAGAATATTTTATTTAGTTGTATATTCTAAAGTTCATTTGTTACAAATTCTAATTGGTTATACTTTGTGTTGTTTACATAAAACGTGTTGATATTGGGCTAAGGACTAAGGAGCACTTGGACTAGATGGACTGATATTGGACACCTGGGTTGGATGGACTGCTTGGACTTTTGATTCAGTTGGGCGAGCTGGAAAAATAGATGAGTCAGTTGTGATTTTAGGCGCGTTATCATTAAAAGGCGATCCATTATTGTTGCCAGTATAAAATGAGAAGAGAGAGAGAGTCATTAATCCTCATTGAAGATATTTTCTCTTTTCTTAAGTCTTCTAGAACTCTCTCATCTTCTTTGTTGAATCTAGGATTTTCGTAGTCTACGTTTGTGTAGATTGTAATCCGTAAGATTCTTGTTATTAGAAGTTGTATCAAACCATCTGTTAATGTTCTGATTGTTAGTGAGTTGTTTTGTTTGTTGTATTTCATATTTTTGAAGTTTAGATCTGTTGAGTAATAAAACATTTATTTTAGTTCCATACCATAATTTGACAAAATGATTGCGATGGAGTGATCAATTACAAGTGGTGTAATATATATATAAGGTTTTTAGCTAATCCATGAACAACAAGAACATTCATGATAATAAGTGTTTGATGAGACACAATAGATAATGGTAATATGAGTAATATGAAGTTACACACCGATAATGACTCTTTTCATACTTGTGTATAGAAACGCACAGTGCACTATAGAGATTATATGATGTCTCATGTGTGCGGTAGCTCTCAAATCAGGAATCTAAGACTTATCAATATGGAAAGAACAAGCGAGAATAGCAGTGAGCCAAATGTACAATGTAGACTGATCATCGGTCCATGAAGAGTGCAACTATCCAAACTGTGGGGTATCAAATGTTGAACCAAAGTCCATAGAAATACTAGACCAAAGTCCATAGAAATAGTAGTCACTTTCACATAATAGTTTTGGTCTCGCCCCAAGAACACCATGAGAAATGGGCTGCCCATAAAAACTAATTAAAATTTCTTAGTAACTTTAGGAGAAAACCATATATGTCAAAATTAAGGATCCGGATACGAGTACAAAGATTGGATAAATGGCAAATGTTGTTCGTCACAACTTCAATTCGTGTAGACGTTTCGGCCCATAGATTATAGTCCTAGTAAAGATAGATTAAAATTTAAAAGTAATGCGCATAGGTTATTACCATGTGGATCGTCATTTTGCATGACATTAAAGAGATTAAAGGTTATTCTACTATATAAATTTTATCGGTTTTCAAGTCACACGCATATCCTCATCATCACGAAAATCTTCATGAGGAACTACACTCGTTGGTTTACAAGTAGTAGGTTGTTCCTACCGCCACTGAAGCATTGTTTGTGTGACAATGAATGACATCGTGATTGCCTCAAATTATGTTTAAAATTTGGGCACAATCTGCGTTGTTTCACTTGATATCGCCAATCCATATTAGATCTTGGAACGTAAACGCCTCCACATAATGAAATTTGTCCAATTTCACAAAACCCTTTTTTCGTTCAATTTTTTTCACAAGTCCAATTCGTCCATAGATCTAACCCTTTCTACCTCGACTTGCTGACGTCTTTGTTTTTTTCTTCAACGATTGTGCCAGGACTTGCAAGTCTGATTTGCGTTTATGGGTTATATATCATTGGCCATATGTTTTACTAAACGAACAATATATTAAGTACTCTCTAGAAAATGTGTAAAAAGGGTGTAAAAATAGGAACCAAATCAGCCGTTCAAAAAAAAGTCTCTAATATTATACCATCTTTCAAGTTTCTTGCTATTTATTGGTGCGGCATTAAGACATCAATACATCAACTGGATCATTCCAACATGTGTTTCGCTTTGATTTGTTTTCCTTATATATGTAGTTACTATTATATTCAAGATCAGTATTAAACAAAGCATTTGTTTTCACTATGAATTTCATCAAGGTAAAGTTTATATAAGGTTAATAAATTGCGTGTACTTGCATTAAACAGAAGATACAAATTAAGCTATTCATTTCATATTTATGTATTATCAACCCTTCTAACCAATACACAGAACACCATCATGTAAAATATTGATGTAATTTTCTGGCTGTGTAAATTATATACACGCGCACCTACTCAAATATATGCCTAATGTACACGCATGTATTCTAATCAGAGATCTTAATCTGAACTTGTTCGGATGTTGTAGCTTGTTGTTTACATTCTTCTTCTTCATCAATTCCAATTTTATGACCTCTATGCCAAAGCGAAATTTCTGACAAGATAATTGCGGCTATTGTCACAATCCCCATGAAGGTGAATAATCCAATAAAACATTTAACATCGAGACTCTGTGGAAGGGGGGCTTTGGCTTGATTCGATTGTGATTTATTAGGTAAAGGTAATAACTCAAGATACTTTCTCTTCATTTCCACCATAAACTCGCTTTCAGTGACGTTTATAACTGCCCTAGATAAGTCTTCTAACAAATCAGATTTAATAGGTAGCGCCTGGATATTAACACATCAAGTTAGAGAATTTCTCCAGTTCGAACTAAAGGACTTGTTATGTCTCCATAACAAAGTACAATATAACCGTAGCCTTTAGTTCAATATAACAAAGGGTTGTGCTAAACTTACTCACGCCTCTCCTTTTACGTGTTGGACCCCTCTAGATTATCAAATTAGAGAAATTTCCCCTTTTCACACTTAAGACAAAAAGACCATATTATTTGATGTTTTTAGGGAGGTACGATCAAATTACACAAGAGTGGAGTACGTTTAGCTTAGCCCTTTACAAATTTATGTTCGTACATAATACTTCACAGCAAAAAATTAAAAGAGTTTGAATACTCACAAATGCAATTCCAGCTTCCTGGTGTATGGGTCCAACTTTTGTGTACTCGGATGGATACTTAGCAAGAAAGAGATCGATATAGTAGAGATGATCAACAATACCGTCTACGCTACCATTATCCAAAGAATTTTTAAATTCTTTATAGCTATTGAGAGCCTGTAGATGCTTTCCCGAGCATCCGTATTTTTGAATTATCCAATCACTAATAAATGAACCACCTTGATATCCAATTTTTTCATGATCTAAAGGCACTCTAGGACGAAGTTGATCTAGTGTCAACCATGAGGACAAAGTAGCTGTAAAAATCTGAAGTACTATGAATATCATACATAGCCACATAACAAGCACAACTTTAGAGCACTTGTTATTTATCTTTCCTGCAAAAAAATATCGTACAAATTAATTATTTTCTTAGATACCCTTTATTTCCCTCATATGTTTTACAAATGTTAATTGTTATTCTCCCTCTTAATTATTTCTTGAAAGAGAGGTTTAACCTTCCGGTATATATTATATATATAACATTTGTCGTCCGATTATCTACAGTAACGTGGCATTCACGTAATTATCGGACTTTGAAGGGGTGTTTTTGTCATTTAAGTATTTCTCCTTCTCCTTCTAATCAGGCCTCTCAGTATCTCTGTAATCTATGCACACGCTTTCTCTCTCTCTAAAAACCAATGCCACCGTTCAACGATCAGTCTTCAAACGGAAAAATAAACGACGTCACCGCTGACTGTCCGATCATCAGGATAGAGGGAGGAACAGGGTAACGGGTTGGGTTTTGACGTGTTGGTGACTGATATGCTGGTGCAGATGACAGGAGGAACAGGGTCACGGGTTGGGTTATTGGAGACATAATAGTCGCCGGAAAAGGGAAAGGTCACCGGAGAGGAGGGGATACAACCACCGGCGCGGACTACCATCACCGGAGGAGGAAACCATCGCCGGTCCTCTTCGCCATGAAGATCCATGAATTCCTTTCCTTATTTATGTGATTTTCTTTGTTGGGTTTGTTGTTTTTGATCTGTGTAGGTTTTGGGTATTTGGTTGTTGTGGTCAACTTTTCATAAAGATCAGATAAGTGTGTGTCCTTCGAGGGTGTTTGGGATTGAGTTTAGAAATGTAAAAGTGCTTTTGGTCAAAAGTGCTTATTGGCTTATGACTTTTTGAAAAGGAGTTTTAAAAAAAGTGTTTGGATTAGCTTTTGAGATGAGAAACGTCAAAAAGTCAATAAATTGTTATTTTTTTAAGTGTTTCGCTTAACTTATTGCGAATATTGGTTGTATGAGTGGTAAATTTGTAATTTTTTTCCAAAAGTCAAAAGCCAAAAGCTAAAGCCACGATTTCTAGCTTTTCAAAAACAACTTTTTCACCCTTAAAAGCCAAAAGCCAAAAGTCAAAACAGAAAGTGCTTTTAGGTTACACAAACAGCTTTAAGTCAATAAGCAGTTTTGAAAATCAATCCCAAACACCCACTTCGTTTGTTTTGTGCACAAGAAGGAAAAGAAAAGGACACATATAGGCCAAGTGAATTACAGGATGTTTGGCAACAAGGATAAGAGCGGATAAAGGGGTGTTTGGCTACGGATATAACAAGTACATGTAAACTTTGTATAGCCGCCGCGTCGACCTTCACTGTCGGTTGATCCTCATCGTAGGGGGCCGGCGTTGAGGTTTGCAACCGATTATGTTGATCGGAATGATTTGCTAGGGGGGGGGGTGAAACCGACCTTGGTAGAATGATGGAGCGCACAATTACGACTCACCACGTACTACCATCGCTTTGGCGCGCCGCAACGCGCGCGCCGGGCTAAAACCTAGTTCAATATAATGGTCATTCTCCCTATTTCTTTAAAGAGAGGTTTAACCTTTTGGTATATGTTCAATATGTATAGGGGTTTCTAGGAAACACATTTTTTTTTTCGAGAACAAGAAGAACAAAACTGAAAGGTTTTTAAAATATAAGAAAATGGTTGAAATACAATGTTTATTCAACTCTCCTATAACTAAAAAGAATAAGGATAAATTTTGTTTATTTATAGTACCTACACATGTGTGCAAGTCATGTATATGTTATATTACTATACAATGTTTATTCAACTCTCCTATAATTAAAAAGAATAAAGACAAATTTTGTTTATTTATAGTACCTACAGATGTGTGTTAGTCATGTGTATGTTATATTACTTACACATAACCTATACAAAATGCATATGTATGTTGTAATGAACCTCATACTCTATATAGGGAATATTTATAAGAAGATAGCAAATAGGTACCTTCATGGAAGAAGAATGTAGAAATAGGAAACCAAATGACCATTACGAGTTGCTTATAAAATGGGCTTGCGAATTTGGGGTTGTTGGCACGGTATTCCAAAAGGGCAACCGCGATTCCAGTTAAGATACATGCACAAACTAATGTGATCCACAATCTAGTAGTAAATGGTTTCAAGAATGTCCCAAGGGTTTGGTTCCATTCATGTGCAGCATGCACAAGCATATAAATTTCAGCACTTAGATAGGGAATTGTAAAAGAAACGTATTGAGCACGATTGGCGCGTATAGTAACATCTCCTGCCACGGCTTGACACTTCTACACGATCGTAAATTATGAAATATTTCAGATTTAAAACTTTGAAAACAATTATGTATGTATGTTGATACAGATATATATATATATATATATATATATATATATATATTAAATTTTTAGGTGGTCTAGAGTTTTCATAAGAGTTTCTAAAATGTTTTTGAGACACATGTTTGGTTTCTAGGCAGTTCGCTAGCAGAACTAGATTAAAATCTGACTTGTAGTTTTTGGATTCGCTAGGCCAACAAGCGAAGGCGATGAATAAGTTGTCATGGCAAGAGAACTCATCTGGTACCAGGCAAGTTCACTTGCCATGTCAATGGATTCAATTTCACTTGTCTGTCTAGCAAACACAAACAATGATTTTTGTTGAGTTCGCTACCCTGACATTTTACAAACACTTCCTAGAAACTCTTATAAAAACTCTAGACCATCTACAAATGAATTTTTTTTCTACAAACACATTATGAAATATGTACCTGCCCTTCAATGTGCTGTAGAAGTTGATCATAGGTACCATTCATTCCGCCTATTTCATTGATGAATGGTTTAAAAATAGGTCGAACGTTGTAGGGTAGAAACTGTATGGCTTTACAAAACACGGCTATGGCGAATCCATCTTCGACTTCATTATTTTCGTTGAGTCTGACGAACTCAGTGAAGCCTGTCTTTTTTGGCACCCAAACAACTAATGTAGGACATGGACTTTTCATAGGCTTGTTCATGTTCCATTCTGGTCCTATAATACCTTGTACATGCAATCATATACCAAAACAAATGAAAATGAATGTCAAGTAAGAATAAGAAAAGGACAAGGTAATAGTTTAAACAAATATTACTATCAAAATGGAGATATATATACGAGCAAAAACGTTAATAACGCGTCTCCAACCTGAGGTTTTATACTTAATTAATTACATATATTTTTTTATGTAACTTCGGACTTCATACTTGTATGGGAACAAAGTCTTCTCAAGGACTAATGCATTTCTGAGTCGGGGTCTCATTAGAATTAATTAAGCTCTCTATCTCATAGGATATGGGAACGGTATGTCCTCATCTCACCCTACCCACCCAGTCTCCATTTATAGTGGGATAGTACTGGGTACGTCCTTCTCAACACTATTGCACTTGTGTTCGCCTCATCCCTTTCATCATCATTTCATCCTTTTTAACATATTCATCTTCATCTTGAAGAACATACAAAACTGAAAATAAATATAAATATTAAAGCATAAAAAGAACAACTATATGTTCATCAAAGATCTTTACGATATCCCTATACATCAACAACCACATCAAAAGGTACACGATTCTAAATGGAAAACGCGTTCCATATAAGCATACCTGCACATAGATCTTTGTCTCCGGTATGAGCTTTCTTCTGAATAGAGGCTTTCACAGGATGAAGCAGGCAAATAACACAAAGCAAAGTGAAAAACAACACCAATGCAACATTAATCCTGTGTTTGAGCTCCATAATGTCCTTGAGTATAGTATGAAAAACAATCAAATGTTAATTACTTTATATAGAGCTTAAGTGATAGCTTGAAATTTGTTGACTTCTCTTAAATATTGATTTGTTACTTACTTGCATAGTTCAACGTATGTGTCTTTCCTGGTAAATTACATACTGCTTAACTTAGAAAGGGAGATATCGACTTGTTCAACCGAGATATTTCAACAAGATATGCTTATAGTAACACTAATATATTATATGTACGTTGATATAGTAGAAATAAATGAAGAAGTGAATTATTTAAAAAATCATATCCATGTTGATGTAGTTTTATTTAATACTTGAAGGGTTAAGATTCTAAATTTGTATTGATAAAAATCACAAGATAAGTGGAACTTTGGGGATGATGAAATGTAATAAAAAAACATAAAAACATATTAAAGGGCCATTTGTGATTAGCTCATATGTATATAATTGCTAGGAAAATAATAATGGAAAGATTTAGTCAACGTTTGCAATTTGCGGTACTTTGATTTCTTCAAACAATTCTAGAATGATAAATTAAGTTACAAAAATATAATATTCTTAAGAGTCAAGGGAATATTAAGACATACGGTCTGTTTGGTATGAGGGAATGGAATGGATGAGGTAATGGAATGGACAAGGTAATGGAATGGACCATTACCATTCCATGTCTTGTTTGATTGCCATGTGGGAATGAAACAAAACATTACTTTATGTTGATGGATAAGCAGGAAAAGACGAAGGAATAAAATCGGTAGTGAGTGGTGGTTAGTGGCGGTGATGGTGGGTGGTGATATGTGACGGTAGCGGTGGTGGTGGGTGGCAGCGGCAGTGTTGGTGACGGTGGAGGTGGAGGTGGATGGCCGTGATGGTGGGTGGGTAGGGCTGTTCAAAACGCTCGGCGATCGCCGATCGCTCGCCGCTCGTTCGGAATTTGCTCGAATATTGCTTGTTCGATTATTCGCTCGGCTGTAAACGAGCCGATCGGCTCGGTTCGGTTTGTAAATGAGCCAAGCACGAGCAAAGGTCCGCTCGGCTCGATATATTTTTTATTAATTTATTATATATATACGCACATTAATTACAATTATATTTATAGTTTTATACATGTCACTCTATCGGGTTTGGCTCGATAGATGCATATATACAATTCTATACTATATTAATTCTACGACACTTTAATAGTGTCTAGAAACTAATATGCGCCAATGCCGATAACTTTATTAACATGCACTACACTTCACATTTTTTAAGTATTTTATTTATTTATTATCTATATATTAATAGACATATATTGGCCACTAACTTTTAAGTTAACTTCATTTTCTGTCACTAACTTTTAGGTTAACTTTATTTTTTTTCAATTTGACCACCAAACTTCTATCTTTTAGGATTTAAAACTTTGGCCATTAACTTTTAGCTTAACTTTTGGCCATCAAACTTTTAGCTTTTAGGATAACAAACTTTTAGCTTTTAGGATTTTCAGACTTTGATCATTCAACTTTGGCCACTAACTTTCTTACTAACTTATGTACTTTATTTTATTCCAATTTGACCACCAAACTTTGACCGCCAAACTTTTAGCTTTTAGGATTTCAAATTTTTACCACAAAACTTTTAGCTTTTAGGATTTCAAACTTTGATCACCCAACTTTGGCCATTAACTTTCTTACTAACTTATATATTTTCTTTTCTTCCAATTTGACCACCAAACTTTTAGCTTTTAGGATTTCAAACTTTGACCATCAAACTTTTAGCTTTTTGTCGTGAGTATTTTTTTTTTTTTTGAAGCCCAAGCGACAATAACAGTCACTTAATATTATCTTTTATGCCCACGAAACCTTGCAAAATTACGCGAAAGAATGCAGGAAAATCGTTGCCCATAGTGCTACAAAACAATTCTGCACAACAAACGTGTCCCGCCGCTTTGCGGCGGGTTAACAAAAACCCTAGTTATATATATAGTTATTGGCACAGTCAACCTAATGATAACTTAACACTAAGTTTAATTGTAAAACCCTAAGTCGTGAAAAAACATGCTTGACTTCCTATCCGCATTAGTTGTCCACCATCAATCATCTCCCGCTCTCAACCTACGCCACAACACGACAATCGTTCTCTGTAGTATGCCCATCACCTCATTGGCCTCAACTAGAGCTTCATTCTCGAACGGTCGAACCTCAGTTATCACTAGGCAGCGAGAATATTAAAGGAAACATCACAGATTTATGGTTATCCGAAAACACTCGCCGCTCGTCGCTCGCTCGATTTTCGCTCGAAAAAATGTGCGCTCGAACAATGCTCGCTCGGTTTCCAGATCGATTGTAAACGAGCCGATCGGCTCGGTTCGGTTTGTAAATGAGCCAAGCACGAGCAAAGGTCCGCTCGGTTCGGCTCGGCTCGTGAATAGCCCTATGGGTGGGCGACGATGTTGGGTAGTGGCGGTGGTGGTTGGTGGCAGTGATGGTATGTGGTGGTGTGTGGCAGTAGCGTGTTGGTGGGTGGCGACGACGGTGGTGGGTGGTGGCGAAGATGGCGATAGGTGGAGGCGACGACGGTAGTGGGTGGTGGCGAAGATGGCGATGGATGGAGGTGATGGTGGGTGGCGGTGGCGGTGGTAGGTGGGTGGGTGGGTGGGTGAAGGTAGTGGGTGGTGGTGGTTGGTGGCAGCGACGACAGTTATGGGTGGTGACAGAGAGGGTGGGCGACGATGGTGGGTGGTGGGCGACGGTGGTAGGTGGTGACGGTGGTGCTCGGCGTTGGGTGGTGTTGGATGGCGACGGTGGGTGGGTGACGGTGGTGGGTGGCGACGGTGGTGGGTGGGTGAAGGTAGTGGGTGGAGGGAACGACGATGGTGGGTGGTGACGACGGTGATGGGTGGTGGCGGCAGCGGTGGCGGGTGACGGTGGTAGGTGGTGGGTGGTGACGACGATGGTGGGTGGTGACGATGGTGGTGGGTGGTGGTGATGGTTTGTAGGTTATGGTGTTGTTAGTAAAGGGTGAATGAGGGATGGAATGAAAAAAAACATGGGGGGTGGATGGAATGGTTTGGAGGGAATGGAATGCCTTGTGGAATGGGTGATTCCATTCCTTTAACCAACCAAACACACTATTTTTCTCCTGACGATCTTGTTGTGAGGTAGGTTTAGCACATCTCGTGTGAGTGGCGCCCTCTGTGGTGCTCCATTCACACTAGCCTGTATGATACTGAAAGACTCGAGCGGCAGCCGCCATAGCCTTTTACTGAACATCTTCTGACTACATGCTTGAGGACAAGGATTGTTCGAACGGGAGAGAATGAAGTGTGCCACTAGTCCTCCCAATACCCACATAGCCCATGCATGAAACGTGTTATATGAACCATTGGATCTATTCTTGATCAAAGGTTGTCATGGACCTTCTCTGGTAAAAGTTTTGTTACTAGCGGATTGGTCTTCGGTACGATGTTATATGAACCATTGGATCTATTCTTGATCAAAGGTCCTCCACCCTCCTGTTAGGAATTGACCTTTAGCGGCGACCAAAAAGCGGGTCGCCGCTAAAGTTCAATTTTCTTGCAGTGAAAGGATCATTTGAGACTTTCTGTTTGCATAATTATAATGCAACAATTGTCATGGATTTTGATACTAACGTGTCACAATAAGACTAGACCGTCTTTAATTATAACTAATCCTTTTTATGATATGCATATACATATATAGAGGTGCACAAATCGAGCATTGGACCCAAACCAGTTCAGGTTGAGTGACTCAAATATGGTCAAAACCAGAGCTGGAACCGGGTATATCGGGTATGGTTATTTATGCTAGGAACCGGAACTGGAACCAGTTTTTTTAATACCCGGTCGAAGTAATACCCGATCCTACCCAGAACTAGGTATTAAAAAAACCCGGTTTGTGCACCTCTATCTAAAATAGTCTTCTTCATTCAGAATAACCCAAAGCCCACAATCAAATAAATAAACCCAATAGTTTTAAAACCAAAGCCCAAAACAGTAGTGGGCTGGCCCATATTACATCTCTTAGATTAACGTTGCTATCTATCTGTGATGGATAAACCCCAACGGGAAAAATCTCTTCCACAATCTTACTCTACATCATCATTTTTGGATATTTTCTGCTGATATTTTTCTTCAATTTCTTTCAGAAAATACTTCATTTTCAGGTATTTATTCATTTAATGTTGTAATTTGTGCATAATAAATACCCAATTTCACATCTTATTGTTGCTTGCTGGATGTTGCTTATTATTAGTTTCATACTTTGAACTTTATCTTGTTTTTTTTTTCTTATTTTTTGTTTGACCATTTTTTAGTTATTTTTAAAGGAAATTGTTTAAGGGTTGTTTTTAGTTCTTGTTTTGGGTTGTAAATCTTGAAGCTTGGAGTTCTGAAGTATTGTTGTGATTGAGTGGATATAATGATATATGCTATGTGACAGTTTCTTTTCATGCATACCAGGTGTTTGATGAAATGTTTCTGAATAAAACTTCCATTTTGTCACTGAAACAAAAACAAGGGTTTTAAAAGGGTCATTTTAAATGACCACTTTGGAGTTATAAAATTATGGAATATGGCATGCACAGTAGATGTATGAATAAGTTTGAATCTTATGACTTTTTGAGTTGGTTGTTAGTATTAAGTCCATAAAAATTGATTTTGATGTGTTTCATGTTCAAATAATTGTGTGATAAAAGAGGTGCCTTGGGGGTTTAAGGTGGCGCCTCATGTATTTTGTTGTCAAAATCATAGTTGTTAAAGGTGCACTCAAGGCTCAAAGGGTGTGCATTGAGCCTCACTGCATGGCGTCGAAAAAGCGAGGCATACGGTATAAAAAATACATTTTTAGGGGGTTTAGACATGTTTAATCTTCTTTAGGGTTAGTTTAGATTGTTTTAGGTTGATTCCAGACATGTTGAGGGTTGGTATAATTGTATTAGACGATTCTTGGACGGAATTCCGTCGAAATTTTGTCTGAAAAATGCGCCTGAGGGCCTGAAAATGGGGCTTTTGAAGCGAAGCGAGAAGGCTGCGCTGGACTTGAAAAATGGGCCTAGACGCACGCTTGGGTGAACCTTGACAATATAGGTCAAAATTGGTCCAAATAGGGGTTTTGAGAGATTAATATTTAAAAAAAAACCAAAGGTAAGAAGAAATTATATTAAGGTTTATTTGATAGAAAGGTTTACATGTAAAGCATATGAGAGAGGTGAGGCATCTAGTTGTAGATAAAGCTTATTTGGTTGTACATAGAGCATTACCTCGCGTACATAATGTGAGTGCCTCGGATTTTGGGACCTAAATGTCTTAGAGCGTCTCATGCTTTTGTAAACCAAGTTGGCAAGTTTACACAAATAGTTTTTGTGAAAATCTTAACAATGCAATTTATTTACGATTTTTACAATTGTGTGTTTGATAAATGATAAATATGTGGCTTCATCAGTAATAGAAAACTATATGCATCATGCTAGCTCGAACACACAAGTAATCTGATGGGATTGTGGTACTATATATGTTTTGAATTATTATTCATTACTTTTTTTTTTTGCTTCAGAATCCTGGATCTGCCACTGAGTTGACTCGTTGAAGCTTAAAAATGGCAATGGCCACTTTCAGTGCTACATCACAATGTCATCACAGGCTCTGGTGGCAGCCCAATACTTCAAAGCTTCCTGTTTCTTGCTTTATGCCACCTCCTTCGTACACAGGTTAATAAATTTTCATATTTATCATTAATCTGTTTTTCAATTGGAGTAATAATAATAATAATCTCTCTGTCTTTGTTTGATAAACATATGTTGATTTTGACCAAATTCAGGTACTCAAGGGTCTAGAGCGGGCCCCAAGCGATCAGGCAGGTTGGAAGGTGCAGGAAAGAGCATGGAAGATTCCGTGAAGAGGAAAATGGAGATGTTCTATGAAGGGTCTAACGGACCGCCACTTCGTGTTCTTCCAATTGGAGGTTTAGGAGAAATTGGAATGAACTGCATGCTTGTTGGGAATTATGATCGCTATATACTTATTGACGCTGGTGTCATGTTCCCAGAGTAAGTTTCGTCGATGCCTAGATTGAGTGGTTGGGTGGGTTATGTAACGAGTCAAAGTGGACTCGGGTCGAAAGTCGAATTTGACATTAATAATATATTAATATGCATGAATTTGTTTCAGCTATGATGAACTCGGTGTTCAGAAAATTTTACCAGATACCACATTTATAAAGAAATGGAGTCATAAAATTGAAGCGGTAGTGATAACACATGGCCATGAAGATCACATTGGTGCATTGCCTTGGGTGAAGCTTCTTTTCAGCCTTTTCTAATAATATTTTTATGTTCTGCATTTATTTTATCTTACATAGTTCTCACTGTTTCACCACTGTTTAACTAGGTTATACCAGCTTTGGACTTACGTACTCCAATATTTGCGTCATCCTTTACAATGGAGGTCTGAAGCTTTCTTAACTTATTTGTTTCGGGTTAAAAGTTTAAAGGTGGCAATTCAGCCCGTTTAGTTATGAATGGGCCAATTCGGGTAATGCTTAACGGGTCAAACATGAAACAAAACAATCCAAAAGCTAGATAAAAAGGAAATCGGGTCAAGGGATAACGGGTTGAAGTAGTTATTTATGCTTCCAAAATAACTTACAGTGTAGTTTGATGTATAAAACATCCTAAATCATTTACCAAAAATGTTGTATATTGGACAAAAAATGATTTGAGTCAATCCAACCTGACAGGTACAAACAATTTGACCCAGACCCTTTTTGACCTGTTACGAAAGCCGACTGACTCACACATTTTGCCACCTCTAATAGAAATAATTAGCTGTTAATAGTATATACTCTTTGTCTTGAGCAGCTTATTAAAAAGCGTTTGAAGGAATCAGGAATATTTGTGCCATCTCGGCTTAAAACTTTTAAAATGAAGAAAAAGTTCATTGCTGGGCCATTTGAAATAGAGCCTATTCGTGTCACACATTCGATTCCTGATTGTTCTGGATTAGTTCTTCGGTGTTCTGATGGTACTATTCTTCATACAGGGGACTGGAAGGTAAATTTTTCGTTTATTTTGTGTATACCTTTTTCTCTTTATTTTTTATTTAGTATATTTAAAAGTTCATATCCAACAGATAGATGAGTCACCATTGGATGGACAAGTGTTTGACCGTGAAGGTTTGGAACAACTCGCGAAAGAAGGCGTAACTTTGGTAAGCACCTAACTCTTTAAAACTCTGAAAACTCGTACTTTTTTTAAAATTCTCAAAACTAGTATATTTGATCAAAGAAGGCGATAAAATATGAAACTGCTAATTTATATTTTTCAGATGATGAGTGATTCGACAAATGTTCTCTCACCTGGAAGGACAACTAGTGAAACTGTTGTAGCTAATTCACTACTACGGCATATTACAGCTGCAAAAGGAAGGGTTATTACTACTCAGTTTTCGTCAAATATTCATCGCCTTGGAAGTGTCAAAGCAGCAGCAGATTTAGCTGGCAGGAAGTTGGTATGTCGTTTATTTATAAATGGGTTGATTCAGATTACTGTTAACCTCCAATAGGTCTAATAAAATTATTGCTGAAATCAAACAGATTGTATTTGCAATTCATACTGCTTCATAATGCGTCTTATTCAAAGATTTTGTTCATCATTATAATAATATTTTTTTGTAGTAATGTTTAACATGTTAATTATTTATTAATTTTTTTATTAATTGAAGATTTTGTTTTTGATTATTATTATTGTTGTTGTTGTTGTAATCATGTTTTATGTATCAGTTATTTGTTATAAAGTTATTTTAATTTAATTTCAGGTATTTGTTGGAATGTCTCTAAGGACATATCTTGATGCTGCATGGAAAGATGGAAAAGCACCAATTGATCCTTCAACTCTTGTAAATAACTTATCTTGTTATCTTTTTGTATCTTATCGGTAACTTTTTCATTCATATTTTAATTAATATCATATAATTTCTACAGGTGAAAGTTGAAGACATTGATGGTTATGCACCAAAAGATTTGGTTATTGTCACTACCGGCTCACAAGTAAGTTGCAATAAATGACAAAACCGTAACGTAAAATGAAAAGATTTTGTCATTCTTGACTCCCTTATTGCTGTAACGGTATTTGGTTGTGTCAGGCAGAACCTCGTGCGGCACTTAATCTTGCATCATATGGAAGCAGTCATTTTTTCAAATTGAACAAAGAAGACACAATTTTGTACTCAGCTAAGGTAATTATTCTTTCATGTATTATATTAAATATTACAACCTTCTCAATTGGTTTATTGAAAATATTGATTATTATTTATCAACACTTGTTTGTACATATATAACACTTTCCTACTTACCTCTAATCTCTTGTCAGAACTCTAATTCTTGTATCATTTATAGGTGATCCCTGGTAATGAGTCTCGAGTGATGAAAATGATGAATCGTTTATCCGAAATTGGGCCGACAATAATAATGGGTAAAAATGAGCAGTTACACACATCGGGTCACGCCTACCGTGAAGAATTGGTTAGTATTTTCGTATGTTATTGTTCTATCACCATCCAAATTTATACGTAACACAAACTGAAAATTAGTATGTTGAAATGCTTTCCAATCTTTTGTGGAGAACTGAAAAAAAATTCCGAATTTTATTTTCGTGTCGTAGCAAGAAGTGCTGAGGATTGTGAAGCCACAACATTTTCTACCCATCCATGGCGAACTCTTATTCCTTAAAGAACATGAAGTACTTGGAAAATCCACTGGAATTCATCACACTACTGTAAGTCACCGTTGTAAATTTGGCAAATGTTTTTTTATTACTATTTTTTTCTAAAACATTACTGTTACATTTATATAAAAATAGGTAATAAAGAACGGAGAAATGCTCGGGGTTTCTCATTTGAGGAACAGAAGAGTCTTGTCTAATGGTTTCGTAGCCCTGGGAAAAGGGAATTTGCAGGTTCTCGTCTCTCTCTCCCTCCCTCTACACATATGTATAATGTGTATGTAAACAATATAATTGAATAAAATTCCATTACTGCAGTTGATGTATAGTGATGGTGACAAAGCGTTCGGAACATCTACTGAGCTTTGTGTGGATGAGAGGATGAAAATAGCAACAGATGGAATTATAGTTGTCAGGTTAACATCTTAATTTTCAACACTAGAGGCGGTAAATTGGGTGGGTCGGGCTAGTAGATAACTGTTCAAAATCTGCTTTCTGTCCATAATTTTTTCTTTTTTTTTATTAACTAATGTCAATTATTTTTAATAAAATTATACTTGCAAAGTTACAGTAATATGCAAATAAAATTTCGGCAACGTTCAACCCATTTGACCGGTCTCCTTTCACGCTAACTTACTCATTTGATCTGTTAAAATGCATATTAACTTTCTAAAACGTGTATATTTTCAGCATTGAAATCATGCGGCCTCAACCAACAGAAAGTTTATTTAAAGAAGCCCTAAAAGGGAAAATAAGAATAACCACGCGGTGCTTATGGGTTGACAACGGGAAACTTCTAGACGCTCTTCATAGTGCTGCACATGCTTCATTATCAAGTTGTTCAATCAAAGCGCCATTACCTCATATAGAAAGAACTGTTTCAGAGGTTTTAAGAAAAATGGTAAGAAAATATAGTGGTAAAAGGCCTGAAGTCATCACGCACGCTATTGAGAACCCGGTTGCTGTTCTTGCTGATGAAATTAATGGAAAATTGTCTGGTGTTCAAAGCGGGTTTGAGATGCCTTTGGGAAAAACAGTTGACGGAAGCCCAAAAAAGAAACGGGCTTCGAAGGTTCAACAAGAAAGCAAAGATCTTGATCCTTTAACGGTTTCCGGTGAAACTAAAGGTCATAGGTTTACTATTTCAATATTCATTGCTGAGTATTTGGTAAAATAATCAGTCTGGCATTAAAAATTAAAGGACTAAATTTTTATTAAAAGTTTCTATTTTTGTACAGATGATGTTATCAACGACGACGGATTATTATCAGAAGAAGAAACTGCAACTAGTTCTGTTTCTGATTCCGAGTCATCAGATGATTTCTGGAGATCATACACAAATACCGACTCCATTGAGGAATTATTAGTAAATGACAGCAAGGATTCAAATACAAAGAAGCCTATAAAAAGAAACAAATGGAAACCAGAAGAAGTTAGAAACCTTATTAGATTTCGTGGGGAATTAAATAGTAGATTTCAAGTTGTGAAGGGCCGAATGGCACTTTGGGAAGAGATAAGCTCGAACCTTTCGGATCAAGGGTTCAGTCGAACTCCAGGCCAATGCAAATCATTATGGGCTTCATTAGTTCAAAAATATGAGGTTTGTTATAAATTTTCTATTTTATGAGTAAATTACTATTACAAAGCTAATATTATTCAAAAGTAATCCAAGTATGCTTAAATAATATGGTTTAGGAGGTTTTATGCTTTTTATGCCGTTGGACCCATTCCCTTTTTAGCTTTTTAGTTTTTTAGTTTTACCTGTTTGACCCGTTAGAGATAAAATATAATCCGAATCCATGTATAAGCAAATGGGTCAAAATTGCAACCTCTACTTGGAACCCATCGTTTTTGGTGTAGACGAAATGCAATATTTGCATATAAATGCATATTTCATTTTCTTGATATGTGGTATGTCACTCATGTGAGAAATGTTGTTTCTTTAACAGGAAAGCAAGAATGAACCCGAAAGCAAAAGAAGTTGGCAATATTACAGCGACATGGACAACATTTTATCGACGACACCTGATGCAATGGCCAAGAAGTGATCCAAAAGTATAACATGATATTCATTAAGATTTGCTTATGATAATGTTATGAACATGATGAAAAGGAAAAAAGTTATGTTGGCCTTGAGAAGCATAAAATTTTGTAATTCAGTGTAGACAGTAAATTAGTTGATTAAGCATATCATTGTCACTTTCATTCTTGTATTATATATTTATATGTATTTACAAAGTTTGTGTAAGGGATCAACCCACCAAGTTTGCTTCGTTTCATGTTTTTTTCAAACCGAATCTCTGATCTTGTGAAATCTCTGTCGCTCGAACTAGTTTATTTGATCGTCAATATAGATTATCAAATCCCAACCGTTAGCCCTTGGCTAGTGCATTACCAAATCTGTCATTCGCAATGTCAAAAACAAGCTTAGGGGTTCATCAAATTACTGTTTCTTTAGGTTGTCTTCTTGCATTGCAACTCTTATGTAGCTTCTTATAAGCGGCATAACTAACTAATCAAACATCTCCTTGAGAGTAGTACATCTTTCGAAAGCATGAAAGATGTGATTTGGTAATGCGCAAGCCTTGGCTTGCGTTGTAGGGATTTATATGCCTGTTATAAAATTAGTTTGCATCCGAAGTTAGGAGCATACAATGATTTATAATAAAACCCTATTATAACTCTCACACTAGGTTCACTTGTAATACCATACAAAAAGCTAACAAGGCGTATATTGAACATACGAAACATACACGCAGAGCGTATTAACAATAACTAAACTCTAATGATGACCAATGTATAAAAATGTCAACCCAATCACAAAGTCAATTCAACTATACAAAAACACAACTCAACAACAAATAATAATGGGATATATATGCAACTCATATGTGTTCCTCCTAGATTGTTTGTCCATGACACCAACATGTAAAATGTAGATCTTTTTATCCATTTGGTATGGGAAGTATTTTCTGCCTAATGGAAATTTCTGACAATATAACGACCGCTACAGTCAAGGTCCCCATGAAAATGAATAACCCGATAAAGCTCTGAACATCAAGACTCTGTGGAAGGGCATGTTGTGATTCACTAGGAGTATGGTATCCAAGATACCTTTTCTTCATTTCTAGCATAATATCACTCTCAGTGACATTTATTAACGCCCTTGAAAAAAAATTTAATAAAGGAGATACGTGAGGGAATGCCTGGACATTAAACAACATATTAACTTAGAGCATTATTGTCAAACGAGTTGTTTTGCTGATATATGCACATTGTATGACATTATATAATGACTCGTAACGAGGGAGATTATTTGTTACAAAGGAATAAAAATTTGCCGCCTTAGCCTCCAATTTGTTGGCTCAGCCGGCTTGTTTTCTACTATGGAAAGTCCAAGTCAAACTTGACTATTTTGGTAATTTTCCCCATCGATTTTCACATTGTTGAAATCCTTGTAGTTTTCGTTTAACCTCCTATATATGCATATCCACATAGGAAAGAGATAGAGAGAGTGAGAGACTCACAAATGCATTTCCGAATTCCTGGTTTATCGGTCCAAATTTCATGTAATTAGAACCATACTTAGAAAGAAAGAGTTCTATGTACGGGAGCTCATGAAAGACAACATCTACACTACCATTGGACAAAGCGCTTTTGTACTCTTCGACGGTTCTTAGGGGTAATAGATTCTTGCCGGAACAATTGTATTTTTTGATAATAAAGTCCCTTAGGAAAGAACCATCTGGATAGCCAGCATTTTCGAAACTAGAAGGCACTTTGGGACGAAGTTGGTCTAGTGTCAACCATGAGGACAAAGTAGCTGTGAAAATCTGAACTATTATGAAGATCATACTTAGCCACATGACGAGCACAACTTTAGAGTTCCTATTGAGTATCTTCCCTACAAATAACACAATATGGTAAGTTAGTGAAGGAATGGTTTTACAAGGAAAGAGGAATTGTGACTTCAAAATATTTAAATTCCTTAGTTTTTTTTACCAGTTTATGTATATACACATGTAGTATACATATCTTTATTTATTTATTTATTTATTTATTTCAATAAAAGCTACACAAATGTTTAGCATGGTAGTCTCTCTATAAATGTTCCATAATATAGATGTCATATGTATCCTTCCGGAAAAGGAAAGCTAGTTTTGTAAGTCTTTTGAGTATTGATGTAAAATTTTATGTTTGCTTGATAAAATGTTTATATAAATATTGTTGCTAATTATGTGGCACCAAAGTTTCATACCATTTAATAACATTTTCTACAGACTCAATTTAACTAATGCCATTTGTGTATATGATTCAACCTACAATAGAAAACCCAGAGGTTATAGCTAGCCGTCAGGGCCATCCTTGATAATTACGGGACCCATAGGAGTAGCAAAAGTGGACTAAAAAATGTAAACTTATATCTAAAAAAAATCAGTGATAGGTCATAGGTGGATAAATGGACCTTAAATGGGCCAAAACTAAATAGCCTATTGTTTTACTGTTTTTTAGCCGGGTTTTAAATTTAAATTTAAACTAGTCTTTAAGCGCGCCCCGCGTTGCGGGGTGGTGGCCGTAAAACCATGCCACCAGCGTGTAGGATAGAAGCGTAAAACCGTGCTAAGTAGCAACGAAACAACGACTAAAACCAGGAAAATCGCAAAGAAAAAACACAAACTATTAATACCAAGTGACACATATAATGTTAAAACATAGAGGGAAAATGAGGCGTAAAACCATGTTAAGTACGAAGCGAACCAAGAACGAACCCATGCAAAATCGCAAAACAAACTGCGTTAAATGAGAAAGCACTAAATTACAAGGGGTATAAATGAAAAAAACCCACTAAAAGACGAAATAGACTACGAGACAAAGGAGTTAAGAAAAGAGTATTGTTTCAAACTTTCGTGGTCAAAATACAAAATCACAAACATAATCAAAACCTTCGTGGCCAAAGTGCAAAATTAGAAACATGACTATTGTTTGTCATGTTTCTAATTAATACATATAATAATATGAGATTTTGTTTAAAGAAATAAACTAGATTATATCTCGGAAGCTTTCTGGGTTAGGTAAATCAAATTTGAAACGCTAAAATATGCGTTACGATATAGCATGGAAATTAATGTACTATAACATGAGAAAACAACAATTTTAATCATGTGAATAAGAATGAAAATATATATTAAAACGAAGATATACGTTTGGATGGTAAGCAGAGCCAGAAACAACCATTACAGGGCGTGTTTGACGAGGTAGTCTTGAAGGTGTGACCTTTTTTTTAAAGGAGTGGTTTTAACCTATTCTATGCTGGATGAAAATATAATTCCTATTTACCAGATTGAACATGATTAGCGACTTGGATAAACATTATTAATGAATTAACTGAACATATTGTGTTTTTTTTCTTGTATGAACAAAAACCAACAAAAAAGTCATTTTTTTCGTTTTTTTTGTATAGCACTATAGTACTTGTTGGAAAGATAATAAAACACCCGTTAATTTGGTGTAGTTTTTTTTCTTTAAAAAAACTCGTATATAAAAGTTATTACGAAAGAAAAAAGGACTTTTGGAGGGAAATAATGGGGAGAATGCCACATGGCACACCCAAGGGTGAGGATTGCCTCATTGAATGTTATGCAGGAAAAGATGCTTTCTTTTACCATATACTAGATTATATCCCGAAAGTTTTCCGAGATAGACAAATCTAATATGAAGTGTTTAAATATGTGTTATGATTTAAAATAGAAATTAATGTACTACAATGTGAGAAAACAACAATTTTAATCATTTGAATAAGAATGAAAATGTATATTAAAATAAGATATATGTTTGGATGAAGAGCACAGCTAGAAGCAACAATTGCAGGGCGTGATTGAGGCGGTGGTTTTAAAGATGTGACTTTTTTTTTTAAAATGAGTGGTTTTAACCTATTCTGCTCTAGATGAAAATAGAATTCTTATTTACTGGTTTGAATATTTTTAGTGCCTAAACACATTGTGTTTTTTTTTTTCCTATATGAACAAAACCCCACAGAAAAAAGTCATTTTTTTATATAGCACTATGGCACTCATTGGAAAGATAATAAAATGCTTGTTAATTTGGTGTAATTTTTTTCTTTTAAAAAAATCTCGTATATAAAAGTTATTAACGTTAAAAAATTGTGAGGGAAATATGAGATAGAAAAAGACTTTTGGAAAGTAAGGGGAGAATGCCACGTGACACACTCAAAAGAGGATGATGGCCTCATTGAGCGCCATATCAGCTTTAGTGCTTTCTTTTATTAATATTATTATATAGATATAGATATATAGATAGATATATATGACATTTTTAAGCAATTTAGGTGACTTGGAGAGTGGGCCTAGTGTGTTGTGGCCCACCCTATACATGGCTCAAGCCGACCTTGCTAACCATTATATTTATAAAGTGTTTAAATATGAGCAATAAATGGTAAATCGAGGGATACATCCCAAAGTATTTAAGTCTACCTTCGTGGAAGAAGAATGTGGAAATCGGAAACCAAATGACCATTACGATTCTTTTCATGATTGGGGTTGTAAACTTTGGGTTCCCAACACGATATTCCAAAAATGCAACTGCAACTCCAGTATAGATACATGCACCAACTATTGTGATCCATAATCTCCATGTAAAAGGTCTTAAGAAAGTCCACAAGGTTTGGTTCCATTCATGTACGGCATGAACAAGCATATATACATCAGAGCTCATGTAAGGCGTTGTAAAATCAACATATTGAGTTCGACTGGCACGGATAGTAACATCACCTGCTACCGCTTCACAAGTCTGCAACATAGCAAATTAAGAAATGCTATGTAAAGTATTTTGAATATGTTTTAGTTTATTAATCTTTGATACATGATACATTGTATTGTGTTTCTCTTCTATATTTATTTAGGTGGTAGAAGAGGTAAGTACTCAATTACTATGATTTATGTTCTTTTAGTTTTATCTTATTCTCTTTCTCTTTTTTTTGGACTATGTTGAGTATATGTAAAAAACTATTCTTTTTTGTTTTATACACAAGACAATAACATATACTTACCTAATCAAACATATGGACAAAAGGACATGGACATACATATTTGGAGCATCATTTTAAACCACTAAACATAACTTGTTCTTTACTTCATCTTGGTATGACTGCTTCACGTGTGTCTACCTTGAAAAGGATAAATGTAGATAGACAGAGTTCAACATTAACACATAGGTTCTGGGTTTCATACACCTTATGACATCACATTTTGGGGGTGTGACATCACATTCTGTGGTATGTGGCAGCCTCCTATTGGTGTGTGATTTTGGTATTATAGAGGCGAAAGCTGGTGATGTAAGAACATTCACATTGTAGTCTTTGAATCCTATATATAGGAGATGGATAAAATGAAAAGCCTCTTGAGTTGAGAAAACCTTAGAAATCCATGTAAAATGATGTTTTTTAAAAAAAAAATATATACAATGTAACATACATGTTTTTAAGCATTCCGGGTAAAAAAAAAAGCACCGATGGGATTTTTTTAAAGTAAACAAAGTTACGTTGTTTACATATGTGTTCAGCTATTTATCTGTTGTAACAACACAACTTTGTTTATTTTTTTAAAAATATCCATGGGTTTTTTGTTGCCCAAAACGCTTAAAAACATGTATGTTACATCCTGTAATTTTTTTAAAGAAAAAAGGTTTTTTAGATGGTATTTACATGGGTTTTCAATATTTTCTCAACTCAAAGTGGTTTTCATTTTATACTTAACCTATATATACACACACAAACATATGAAAAAATAGAGTGATTCACAATAATAGAGAAATTTGTACAGAAAACTAAAGTGTCCCTCTATATTTTAGAGACTGACTATTCATCAATCTATATATTATTATGAGTGTATAAAACCAAGAAAATAAAATAAAATGCGTGCTTATGGAATTAGAGAATCGGATCCGAGATGTTTTAAAAAATAAACATTGTTCAGAGAAAATTGTATTTTTTGTTTAATTATATATATGGTATTAGAGACTTGATTGAGAATGCTCTAAAGCTACTTAGACGTTTGAGTGTTAATGGTCAGGGGCAGAGATAGCTTTGAAGTTCCGCTACCCCTAAACTTTCCGGCGTAATGTAATTTACATTTTTTATTACGTTATCCATGAACTTATACCCCTCATTTAAAAAATAAAAACACACTCTCAAAGTTAATCATTAGCCCAACATCAAAAAAGATAGAAGCACATAAATCCATAACCCATTGCTAATTATAAGATAAAAGTCTATAAGGCTTAAACCCTATTAGTTAGATAAAGGTAGAGGTGTGCCTATTGACATTTTTAATACCGGATCTGGGTATGGAATCAGGTTCGAGTATGAACGGGTAAAGGAAAATTGGGTATTAAGAAAAACTGGGTTGGCTTCAGGTACAGATATTAAGGAGAAATCATATCCACCCGGGTAGGGTATGATCATTCGAGTATTAATACCTTGTTTTAAAAAGTATTTTTTTTATTTTAAATAAAAATAAATTCATTTGAAAATTATAGTTGGTTTGTAATTTGTAAAACTAATTAAAATAAATTACAAAACATAAATTCACCAAAGCACAAATTATTTTCTTGATAATATGCATTATTAAAAAACCCTTAAATACAAAAGTTGTAAAGTACACAAAAAAATATACTTAAAAAGTTCAGGTATTTTATCAGCTATAAAAAAACTAGTATAAGGTATAACCGGCTCCAAGTTTTTTTAGGTATAAACCGGTATGGTTTCGTATACGGGTATTGAGCCCAAAATGTATATATTAGGGTGCAAAAAAGAATAATAAGTTGATAGCTTCATCAATACAGATAAAGATTATCGATTGTTTCGCTTAATTGTGTGAAACTGCGGTAAAAAAAATTAAACATTACTCCTGAAAATTTGGTCAAGATTCGTCATTGTTAATGATTATAACTTAAATGACTTGTATTAACATTAACTTTATATTAAAAGATATACTAATGAAGTGTTCAATTGTTGGTTGGTTCTTTTGAATTGCTGATTGAGTTGTTCATGGTGTCCGTCTTTGTGTAACATTAATTTGTATGGTATTTCGTAACTAATTAATATGTGAATAAAGTGTTAAAAATATTACATGTTGTAACATGTTATAAAGTCAATTTTATTTTCTTAACAATTCTTATAATATTTTGCATAAGAAGTGTTTTAGGTTTGGGTTGCTGAGTCCAAGTCTCAAGTCTTGTTGCTGAGTCCAAGTCTCGAGCCCAATAGCTATGTACCTGACCCAATCAAAGTCCATATTGCCATGCTGAGCTGGCAATCAGTGTGAGAAGTGTTCAACATATATTGTTCTTTGAGATCTAACCTCAGCCGTTCCTTTTGTTTTTCTTAGAGAACATTCTAGGCCCTTGTATATAAGGGTGTTCTCTCTCTTCTTTGTTCACTTTTCTCACCCACTTTGTTTTACACATTCCAGTAGTCTCTCTCTTTCGTTCATAATCAGTTAGGGTTTCATTGATTGCAGACTTTCTCAGTCTGTGATCAGGTGTGATATCCGAGTGTTGTGTATTGTGATTAGGTTATCTAGTTGATAACTTTGTAGAGAGTTTTTGAGAGTTGTAGTGAAGTTTTTGTGTAATTTTGTTTGTACATTTAGGGTTTTTACTCTTTGGGTTGGGATTTGAATAGTACTACTTGATTTTATTAGTAAAATCTATGTTTGTTGACATGTTATCAAAGCATTAGGCTTAGATCTGGGTTTCTTCCGCTGATTCATATTGGTTCTTATGTCTTATGTCTCGTTGTGATAGCTAAAGTCTTGTTCTTGGGAAATCTGTTGGGATCTATCTCGATCTGGAAAGTGTTCTTAATCTGATTGTTTGTCAGATCTAGGGCTTCTTGAGAAAAGACTGTGATATCTTGGTTGGGACTGTGGAAGCATATTTTCTTGCTCTCCAGATTGTGTAACCCTAAGTGAAGGTTTCACATCTGTGAGTTTTAGGCGAACCCTAACTTGGGCCCCTCTCGGTGAGATTGTTCCTTATTCCTGATTTACTTTCTGTTTGTTGGGTCTAGGAGTCTGGTGTTGGGTTAAAAGAACCGGTGGACTTTGTTGATTGTGGTTGTGTTTTGTGTCAACTAGGTCTAGGAAGCTCCCTCATGAGGACCTTGGTCGACACCCTTGAGTGACGAACCGACGATATGGACACCCACGTGGCTTCGCCATAGTCTGATCTTTTGTGGTGTTTCTGTGTGATTGTTTGATTGCATAAAATTATCTATGAAGTTCTTGATTGATATATTGTGTTGAATTTGATTACATTTTGGTTTTGGCTAATGGTGTGCATCGTAATGTTGGCCAAGGACCTGTTGTTGACCCTGGTGCTGTCCCTGTAGTTAATAATGTTACTTTAGTAAGTAAACTTGATGCTAGTGATCCTTTGTATCTTCATGCTAGTGATTCTACCAATCTTACTATAGTTAATATTAAACTTAAAGGGACTAAAATTTACACTGTCTAGGCAAATGCTACGATATTAGGTCTACAAGTAAAAATAAACTAGGATTTATCAATGATGACTGTGTGAAACCTAATGATGATAATATTCTTGATAGACAATGGAATAGGTGCAACTCAGTTATGTTAACTTGGATATTAAATTATGTGTCTTATGAGTTGTATATGGGGCAAGTTTATTCTAGACTTGCTTCTGAAGTTTGGAAGGATTTAAAGGAAACTTATAATAAGATTGATGGTTCTGTTGTGTTTGATTTATATCAAAAAATAAACTCATTTAGTCAGAATGGTATGTATGTGTCTAAATATTATCATAAGTTGAATTCTATGTGGAAACAATTAGATCAAATACTTCAATTACCTGCTTGTGTGTGTCATGCCTTTAGAGATTTTAATCATCATACAAACATGATCAAACTAATGCAGTTTTTGATTGTTGGGCCATGATATTAGAGGTTTGCGTTTGTCTTGGGCTTGATCTTGTTCTATATAGTTTTCGGCCTTCTAGGCCCAATGTATGATAACTGCCCTATTCTACTATAAATAGGGGGTTACTAGTCTATTTTGTGGTTGCTAGTCCATTGTATTATTCTTGGTTTGTAATCGGCTCAGTGTACCAGACGGTTCTTAGAAACCGTGTGCACTTGATCAATAGAATCATTCAGTTCAAAGTCTCTTTCTTGTTCTTTACATACATTCATTGTTTCCGCCTTTGATTGTGTGTTTGTTTGATACCCGGTAGAGAAGATCTTGGACTTACAATTGGTATCAGAGCCTAAGTAGTCTTACGAAGGCTCGGTTTGGTATCAAAGGAAGAAGATCAAGGAAGTCACCACTACGAACAAAGGTTGATTTTATTGTTTCAGTTTATATTGTTTTTGCATTATTCGTTGTCTACTAATCGGATTGTTATGGCAGATTATTTTTTTTGTGTTTTGATCCATCTGTGAAAGGGTTTGAATTGTTTGCTACAAACAAGGAGATTTTTTTGAGAAAGATTGATTTTGAAATCTTTTAAAAAAATCTCAAAGATATCAATTTCCATTTTTTGTGGAAGACTTGTTGCATCTTAGCAGGTTTCCTAATCAAGAGTGAGTTCGACCTTGGGAGAGTTCGACATACTTGGCTGAGTTCGACCTGAAGTACCTAAGTTCGACCTAAAGTAACTGAGTTCGACCTTGGGAGAGTTCGACATACTTGGCTGAGTTCGACCTGAAGTACCTAAGTTCGACCTAAAGTAACTGAGTTCGACCTCAAGTACCTGAGTTCGACCTCCCAGACTGAGTTCGACCTCAAGCCTAAGTTCGACCTGACAAGAGTGAGTTCGACCTCCAGACTGAGTTCGACCTCAAGCCTAAGTTCGACCTGACAAGAGTGAGTTCGACCTCCAAACTGAGTTCGACCTCCAGCCTAAGTTCGACCTCAAACCTGAGTTCGACCTCCAGACTGAGTTCGACCTGACGTGGCTGAGTTCTACCTGCATCTCTGAGTTCGACCCTTCTACTTGAGTTCGACCTACTGGACGGAGTTCGACCTGATTTTCGGACTGAACTTTCACAAGTTTTGGACTAGGACATTTCAAATTTTTGGATTGGACATCCTTCAATTTCTGGACTGTTTATTTACATCAATTTGAACTAATAAACTTAATTTTTATTTTCAGAAATGGATCAAATTATTAATCAGGCTAACTTAAATGGACTAAATGCTGACCAGCTACTCGTAGCTGCACAAGTAGACAAAGCCATGGAATTTGTCATTGGCACTCATCAGAAAATACCTATTCTTCAGCTCGGAATGTCTTATTCTGAGTGGAAATTCAGGTTCATTCAAGTCATGAAAATTAAAGACGCAAAGGCTCTACGATCTATCCTAAATGGTCCCTGTGTGATCACATACGTGGTTAATGAAGTAACTGGGGCTACTGCCGTCAAACCCAAAAGCATGTACTCTGATGAGGATCACGAAAAGACTGACATTGACGAAAAAGCAATTGCTTATCTTCATCAAGGACTCTCACCTGAAGTGTCTATTGGAGTTCGTGATACTGCTACTGCTAAAGAGCTTTGGGAAGCTCTTGAAAATCTATATGAAGGAAACGAAGAAATGAAAGAGAGCAGAAGGGAAATGTTGAGTCAAAAATTCAATGCTTTCAATCATGTTCCTGGCGAAACTCTAGAAAGTCAGATTCAACGTTTTGTGGCTCTTGTAAGTGAGATGAAGTCCAATGATAGGGTGGTGGATAACTCAGTGATGAATAAAAAATTACTTAACACTCTACCACGAAGTTGGGACTCAAATGTGACACTAATCAAGAGAACCAAAGATCTGGCTCGACTCACCTTGTCTGAAACCATCTCCTTGATAAAATCCTACGACCTTGATGACAGACAACGTTATCTGACTCAAACTGCCAGTTACAACAATGCAATCATTGCAATTCCTAGCAATGCTCTCATATCTCAGCAAGAGCCTCAACGATCCTCGTTGTATTCCTATCCTGCCAGTGGATCCTCATATCCACCAATGTTTGCACCTAACTCATCCAAAAGTTCAACATCATCACCCCATTCAATGGTTGCAACTGGATCTTCACTCTCTCCACTCTCTTCCTCTGCTGCAACTCAGTCAACTGTGAAAATCCCAAAGGATCTCGAAAACAACCTAAGCTTGTTTGCTGGATTCATGAATTGCTACAATGCCTTCTTGACTGGATAGCTCACTGCCAAAGATGTTGGAGCTTGTGACTTGAATGATGTTAACCAAGATGATATAGAGGAAATGGACTTGACTTGGCAAATAGCCATGGTAGTTCATCGAGCAAATAAATTTGTGAAGAAGACTGGGAGAAACGTGTGGGAAAATCCTTCAAAGAAACTTGGGTGGGATAAAACAAAGATGCGCTGTTATAACTGTGATGAACCTGGTCACTTTGCTCGTGAGTGCACCAAGCCCAAAAAGGAGATGGAAACTTCTGCTCCTGCAGCCGCTACCTCTGCATCTGCTTCCAGCACTCAGACAGCTACCACTTGTACTGACTCTACGTCCTCAAACTCCAATAAAGCCATGGTCGCTCAATCAGGAGGTGGCTGGGATTGGACATCACAAATGGAGGACCTGAAGATTGCTGAAGATACTGTGTACAAAGCACTCATGGCACAGATGGATGATGATTACATTCCTTCAGCTGCTGAGGTACATTCTGAAATTCTAGCTGAATCTTGTTGCACTGAAAGGTGTAAACTTAAAATTAAGGGATTTAGAGAGGAAACTCTCTCTGCATACAAACAGCTTGAATATGAAAAAATAGTCTCTTGGGACATTAAAAAGAAATTTAACTCTTATAAAGAAATGGTTGAAAAACAAAAACTTGATATCAAGCGTTTGCATCGAGAGGTGAGTGATCACAAGTGTTGATACTTACACTTCAAACGGCTGTCTGATACTTTGACCACTGAATTGATCAATTTAAAATCAAAATTTGAAAATGCTGATTTTCACTTTAAAAAATTCGACTGTTCTAGTGACAAAGTCGAGAAAATGATCAATACTCAGTTAAAGTTCAGACCAAAGGAAGTGAGAAATAAAGGTCTGGGGTTTGTGGAAATTCCACCACCCTTTAATGAAAATTATTCCTCAATTCCCATGTCGGATGAAGAATTGTTGGCTCTGCCGGTTAAAGGATACGGTCCTCCAATAGTAGAGCCAACCAGTCGACCATCGAGGGATCAAGTTGAAATCTCCAAACCTGAATTGATCCCCATCAGAATCTCTAAGCCCACATATAGACAACATAAGCCAGAACAAGCTCCATCAAAAACTTTTGTCAAGTCTCAAGATGTTTCCAAGCAGACCGAGACGTTAAATTTTGAGAAAAATAAAGAAACTGACAGAGTTTTTGATGTGAAAAGAGATGAGGTTCCAGTTTCAAATGATAAAACTGAATCAAATGATGTCTTAAAAGAAACTAATTTTGGAACTGAAACGACTCCTGTTCAAACCTCTCAGTCAGACTCAAATGTAAGTTATGAGTTTGACTTCATGAAACAAATCCGGGAACTTTGTCTAAAGCAAAGGGCAAACAGCGACGATATTCTGACCAACTCGCAATCTTACTCAGATGATTCACCAGTGTCTGAACCTGAGTCTGACTCTAGTACAGACTCAGCCGACACAAATGCTTCCAGCTATCAGTCATGTGACATAGTTGAATCATCTGAAGACATGCCCACTTTGAATAAATCCGTTTCTGATTCAGATGAAGAGAGTGTAGAATCATCTGACACTCCTGTAAGTTTCTGATAAAACATACTGTGATGTTTCTGATGCTTTGAATATTACTAATTCGATTAATTCTTGTGCAGAAAGTTTAATTATTGAGGATTGGGTAGACGATGGGGATGAATTCGATGACTCTGATTCACTTGCATTAAATAATAAAAATCAGAGAAACAATTTATCAATTTCTGTTAAAGACAAAAATATTTGTGTGGGCTCGTTTGTTTTGAGCATAAAACCTTGTGACTTATCGTTTGACTCTTTGTTTGATCATTCAGATTCTGTTATTTTGTCTAATGCGTGTGACACATCAAAAAATCTTTTGGTTAAACAATCAAGCATTGGTAGGGCTGGGAAATATGTTCCACCGAAACATGTTTTGCCAAAATATGAAAAACAAAATTCTTCAGATCAAAGAAACAGGTATTCAAAACCAGCATCACACGGGTATAGCAATGTGAACAAATCTTTTGAATCTGAAGAATCTGCAAGATCTCAGGGGGATTCACATGTTAAGCGTCAGATATACTACACATGTGGAATCCCAGGACACATTGCCCGAAATTGTAAATCAAATTTTGCAAGCTGGAAACATCAGAAGGCTCCAAACGGGAATTATAATCATTTTCAGCCAATGAAGGTTGAGAATCCTAAGGCAGTGAAAGTTGACACCTCCAAGGTGAAGCCTTCTGATGGTGATTGGAATAGAAATAAGCGGCTCAAACAGTCACATAAAACATCTAAGCAACAAAAGAACGCTTTCAAGATATTATCGGATTTCAAAGAAAAATTGGTTTTACAAAACAAGTTGCATTGGAAACCAAAATGTTCTATTCCAAATTCCTCCCCGTCAGTAGGATCTTCTTGTTCAGTTAATAATTTGTCTAATCTTTGTGCTTCTATCTCAACCGCTAACATGCATTGGATGAAAGTCCAGTACATGGATAGCAACGGTGTACCCAAAACTACTATGGCTTGGGTGCCAACTAATAATTAATCATACGTCATGTGCAGGAACAGCTATGGCGGACTATCATTCGTCTCTGGTACATTGATAGTGGCTGTTCAAGGCACATGACAGGAGACTTATCCCAACTTACAGATGTGGATTTTTTTAATGGCGGATTTGTTTCTTTTGCGGGTGGTGAAAAGGGTCAGATAACTCAAAGGGGAACGGTAAGAAATGGTGCTCTTCAGTTTAACAAAGTTAACTACGTTCCTAAACTAAAGCATAGTTTACTAAGTGTTTCCCAAATCTGTGATAACGGTTACTCAACTCATTTTACTAATAAAAGTTGCTTCATATTGAAACCTGGAGTTGTCATTCCAGAAGAATGGGTATTACTAAAATCTGAATGTCGGGGGAATGCTTATGTCATCAACCTGAACAAACCTCCTTCTGAGAACGTTACATGTCTTTTCTCAAAAGTTTCTCAAAACAATGCCATTCTATGGCATCGTCGTCTTGGACATGCTAATGCTAAAAACCTAAACCAGGTTGCTAAACTGGGGTTGGTAAGGGACTTGCCAATACGTGATTTTATAACAATCGAAAAAATGTGTTGCATGTGCCAGAGGAAAGCATCATCGTAAACCACATCATCCTAAGTTGGTAAACACCATTGATTCTCTCTTGCAACTGATTCATATGGATCTATTTGGTCCGGTGAATGTGCTCAGTATTTCTCTTAAATCTTACTGCTTAGTAATAACTGATGATTTACTCACGTTTTACTTGGGTTTTCTTTTTGGCTAACAAAAGTGAGACTGCAGAAATAGTAAAACAGTTTGTCGTTTTAATGGAGAATCAGACCAACTTGAAGGTAAAGAGCATTCGTTGCGACAATGGAACTGAGTTTAAAAATGCAGAGTTAAACCATTTCTGTGCTCAGAAAGGGATAGCACGTCAATTCAACTCAACAAGGACGCCACAGCAAAATGGAGTCGCCGAAAGAAGAAATCGCACTCTGATTGAAGCTGCTCGCACAATGTTGTGTGATTCACAGCTTCCTACCTTCTTTTGGGCAGAAGCTGTGAACACAGCCTGTTATGTGCAAAACCGAGTTCTCGTCAACAAAGCACGAATGAAAACACCCTACGAAGTGTTGTTTGGACACAAACCCTCCGTTAAGCATTTTCGTGCTTTTGGTTGTCCGTGCACATTGCTGCATTTGGATGCTACTCCAAAGTTTGATGCGAAAGCTGATGACTGCTATTTTGTTGGCTATGCTGGCAAAACTGCATATAGGGTTTACAACAAACAAACAAAGCTAATCGTAGAATCGTTCGACATGCGTTGGCTTGAGGAGAATGAGAGGGATGCTAGAGTGGGTCCAGATTGGTTATTTGACTATGATACTCTCTTTCGATCTTTTCATATTTTTGATGATGTGTTTAGTGGTGTTTATACAGATTCTACAGGTACTTCCACATACGCCACTGTTTCCTCATCCTCCTTCAGTTATGATGCATCGAATGAGGGGGATGATGTACCTCCATCGTCATCATCACAACAACACTCAGTGTCTATCGAATCCCATGCTCCCATTATGGATCCTGTGCAACAGGTAGATGAAGAAGATCTATCTTCAGATACCTTAGCTCTTGCTTTTTATGATCCAATACCTCCAGAATGCACGGTGGAGCACAATGCTGAGAACGAAGCTGATACTGACACCGTGGAAGAAACTGCAACCGGTAGCATCACGCCTTTGCCTGCAGATGTTTCAGTTCCTGACAGAGGCATTCCTACAAATATTCAACGAGATCATCCACTGGAAAACATCATTAGTCCAGTTGATGCAGGTTGTGTTAACCAAGAGTCAAACTGGTGACATCAACAGATGCTTGTACTCATGCTTTATTTCACAAATTGAGCCAAAGACTACTGCTATGGCTATGCGAGAACCAAGCTGGATTGATGCAATGCAGGATGAACTGAATCAGTTTGAGAAACTAAAAGTCTGGAGGTTAGTCAAGCTGCCTACGGGAAAGCGTCCTCTTGGCACCAGATGGGTTTATCAAAACAAAAGAGATGACAGTCGGGTGATTGTAAGAAACAAAGCCAGATTAGTTGTGCAGGGATTCAGGCAGATTGAAGGTTTGGATTATGATGAAGTGTATGCCCCGGTTGCAAGGTTGGAAGCTATTAGAATATTTCTTGCCTACGCCTCAGTTAAAGGTTTTATTGTCTATCAGATGGACGTTAAAACCGCGTTTCTATATGGAACTGTCAAAGAAGAGATCTATGTTGGTCAACCACCAGGTTTCACAAACCCGAAGTATCCAGAGCATGTGTACAAACTAGACAAAGCTTTGTATGGGTTACATCAGGCACCTCGTGCTTGGTATGCTACCCTGACTGAACACTTGCTTGCAAATGGCTACACTCGTGGCGTCATTGATCAGACTTTATTTGCCAAGACAGTGAATGAAGATAGAATTCTTGTGCAAATTTATGTGGATGACATCATTTTTGGCTCCACTAATGATGCTCTGTGCAAAGAGTTCGAAGAGGTGATGAAAAAGCAGTTTGAAATGAGTGCTCTTGGTGAAATGACCTTTTTCTTGGGGTTGCAAGTTCGTCAAAACTCTAAGGGCATCTTGATTCATCAAGGTAAATATGTAGATGACATTCTTGCAAAATTCAGCTTCAATGATGTAAAGCCAGCCGACACCCCAATGTCTGAGAGACCATGTGTCACTCAAGATCTGGAAGGAGAAGCCGTAGAAGAAACACTCTATCGTTCAATGATTGGTTCGCTGATGTACCTGACTACAAGCAGACCAGACATCATGCTCGTTGTGTGTCAATGCGCACGTTATCAGGCTAATCCTAAAACTTCTCATTTACATGCTGTCAAGAGAATTTTCAGATACCTTAAAGGCAAACCTAGATTTGGTCTTTGGTATCCTAGAGATTCTCCCTTTGATTTACATGCTTTTTCTGACAGCGATTTTGGAGGTTGTGATATTGACAGGAAATCTACATCTGCCGGATGTCAATTCTTAGGCGATCGGCTTATTGCATGGCAGTGTAAGAAACAGCAAACAGTCTCCGTCTCCACAGCGGAAGCTGAATATGTGGCTGCCTCCGCATGCTGTTTTCAGGTTATCTGGATACAACACCAGCTGGTGGATTACGGTTTGGATTTTTCTCTCACTCCCATTTATTGTGATAATGATGCTGCTATCCAAATTGTGAAAAATCCAGTTCAATTTTCAAAAGTGAAACACATTGCCATAAAAGAACATTTTATCCGCGACTCGTTTAACCAAGGTTTAATTGTGCCCACGCACATTCATACTGACGACAATGTCGCAGATCTTTTTACAAAACCTGTTAATCGAGCTCGCTTTGAAGCTCTTTCTGAACTGCTCAAAATGGTCCATTTCGAGGACTGAACTGGTCGGTAAAAAAAAGGGGTCTTTTTGGTTTTCTTAGTCTTAAGTGTGTAAATTTGTTCTTTAAATTTCTATTTTAAGCACAAATTTAGGGGGATGTGTCCTAAGAAATGATATGAGAGATGAAATGAACTTTCACAAGTTGGATTAAGGCTGACTCACGTAAGACGTGCATCGAAACAGTTGGCTCTAGTGTGATATGTTAGTAGGCTTGGTTCTGATGGCTGGAATGTTAATGATCTTGTGAAGCACTTAAAGATAAAGACACGACCTCAGTAAGGAACATCACTTGGAATCAGGTACAAACTCTATTTGAATGCTTGTGTGATGTCCCGAAGCATAACACTGTGGTCTAGGTCTGAAACCTTTTATGAAAAACTCGTGTATCTCCTCTGTTTTGTGTAAGCAAAGACCTGGAGATGCTAGGCAACGAAAGCTTTTGCTGCATCCAGATATATGCTGACCTAGTTTTCGTTGTCGTGCTATAGATCATCTTTCACCTAAAAGAGACCTCAGTGTCCAAGGATGTCCTGGCTGCTCCTCTGCTGCATCCAGATATATGCTGACCTGGACATAGTCAGGACGTCATAAAAGAGACCCTCTAGAGTCCAAAACCTTAAGCCCTTGTCATTTGAGAGATCATCTGACTTGTATATTATTCTAACTCTCTCATTGATCTATTCTTTTCTTTTCTCAATCCAGTCCCAGTCAAGGTTTCAGAATTCTAGAACAGATACTGTGAAAATATGTGGTAGGGAAACTGCTTGCATTATAGAGAGTACCACTTAATATTCTAGGATATGATTGTGACTTGCTTGAGTGCCCGTACCTAATATACTAAAAACATGATAAATAATGTCACAGATTGTCATACGAGAAGGCCTGAGGAAATAAGTTTAAAGGGGACAAATATACTGGCAATTGCTCAGACCAAACCTAAGTAGATCAGGGTTGATAAGTGTCGTTCAACCTGAAACACAGTGATTTGATCTCGTGACAAAAACAAATTTTAATTTTTTTTTTTTTTTTAAAAATTATTTGTAATTGGACCAATTTCACGATCTGACTTGGACCCGGTTATAAAAGGCACGTTTAATAATGATTAAGTGGGGCTTGGGATCCGAATTGGGCCCACCACACGTTTGGTGGGCCACACAAATCTCGGTTAAACAAAATTAGGGGCGGAGGGTTCTCAAAAGTCATAATACACAAATCTTGTTTCTCTCAAACCTTTCACACACACACACTCTCCATTCTCTCTTTCAAGAATGTCGTCGTCATCCAAATCAAAGTAATCAGGTAATGATCTTTCTCACGTGTATTTATTTGAATATATTGATGTTTTTACTGACTTACAGGGGTGTTTAAGCCGAAAGAATGGGAGTTCGACGTGAAAAGGGGAGGAGTTCGAGTAGTTCAGTCAGCGGCGCGTGAGTCTCACGCACCTAGAAATTCGAGTTCGAGGTGGCGCGTGAACATCACGCGTCTGTGACTTATGATTGATCAAGGGAAAATTACGAAAATGCCCTCCAACTCCCTTGCAAAATGACTTTGCTGCCCTTGAACTCCTTGCCTTCACCCGAACTCATCCAACATTACTAAATTGCCCTCGAACTCAGGTGGCAAATGACCAAAATGCCCTCGAACTCAGACCCTTCCCTCGAACTCAGGTGGGCAAATGACAAGAGTGCCCTCGAACTTAGAATTGTTCATCGAACTCAGATGCCTTTTTACCATAATAACCTCGAACTCTCACCTTTACTCAGAACTCACACGTACTTTTACCAAATTACCCTTGAACTCACCTGTCATTTTACCATAATGTCCTCGAACTCCCTTGTGTTGTTCGAACTCATCCTGATTGGGCTTACTGTTAACCTGAAGCCCACCTGAGTTTTATTCCAACACTCATATAGGCCCTTATCTGTTAAAAGGGGGCCCACATAACATTTTTTTATTTATTTATGTTTACTTATGATTTCTTTGAATTTAATTTCTAATTCAATTTATTTTTAAGGGAAAACTACTCCTCACGTGCCAACATTTGAAAACAGTCATAATGTGGTGTGCTATCTCGCTGATCCCCCTGAGGAGTATAAGCAGGAGTTCAAGTCACTGATTGTGGGTCTTAACACGTGTAGAACTGCACATGCTATGAGAGAAAATCCAGTTATCTGTTCTGACTGGATTACTGAGTTTTGGGACAACGCAGATGCCAAGAAGAAAGACAATTTGATTCGTTCAAAAGTTAGAGGAACTGAGGTGGCCATTTCTGAACAAGATATAAGAGATGTGTTGCTTTTTGGTGATTCTCCAAACGATCTTGTTAGCTTCCCAAAGGAGAAACTCATTCTAGTGTTGAAGAAGATGGGGTATGAAGGTGAACTGTCGGTACCACCATATTTGAAGAAACTATTTCCGAGTTACTGGAGGCTTCTGGTTCATATGTATCTGGCTAGTTTGGGAGGTAACAAGAGTGGATTGGATCAGATGGGATTGAAGTATGCTTCTAGAATGGTTGCTCTGATTGAGGATTGGGACTTTAATTACTCAAGATGTATTTTTGAGGACATGATGGTGAATGTGAGAACCCTGAATAAGAATTATTTTTACAAGTTCCCAAGATTTGTGCAAATGATTCTGGAGTCCAAGTACCCAAACCTTGAGAAGACAGTTGCAACATATGACAAGAAGTGCATGGCTCCTCAAATCTTTGGTTTGATAAGACAAGTTCGTAAAGACTCAAAGCAGATTTTTGAAGGAAAATTTCCACTAGTCAAGTTTGGGAAATTTAGTGAAGTCGTTGAAGAAGTATCGGTTCCCTCATCTGCTATAGTTGTTGAATATCATGATGTCCAGATCATTGAGCCTCCATCTGCTGAACAACAATCAATACCTGAGAATGTGAATTTGTCTGATATTGAGAGTGAAGATGAAGAAGTGATTGATAAGGGTAATCAGACTGAAGAAGATGAAGAAGAACAAGTTGATGAAATTGATTTTGATGATTTGAATGATGATGATGCTGTCATGGAGAACATTGCTGGAGCTGCTGCTACCACTGAGACGGAAGTTACTATTCCTCCAGTGGATGAACTTGCTGAAATACTTAAAGCTGTTCGTGAAGCTGAGCAAAGTAATCCTCTGTTCAAGTCTGCATCTGAGACAACAGATGAAATTGAAGACCCGAATGCTGATTTACCGCCAAGAAAAAGAAGCAAAAGGGATCCCAGATTAACTGTTGTTGCTGAGGTTGCTGCTGTTGCTGAAACCACACCTACTGTTATGGTCACTGATCCTTTCACTGTCCGGACACTTCTACCACAGCACCTGTCCCAGCAACTAATCATTCTCTCAGTATTTGAGTAAAGCTCCTATTACAGGCAAGATAAATGAGGGTGTTGGATCTTCTAGTGCACCTGACTCAGGAAAGGTGTTGTTTGATGAAGAAGCCTTTCAGAGAGCTCAGAATGCTTATCTGGCTGATAAAGCAAAAGGAAAAAGTGTTGATGTTGAGTTTCTAACAACTGAAGAGAGAGAAGCTGGTGTTGGAAGTATTGATAGTGATGAAGATGTGTTTGCTGAAGTGGATGTTCATACGATGCAAACGAGAGTCATGAAGTTGGAGACCGATAATATATGGCTTACTGCTCAAGTTGAAAGTCTTATGGATACTGATACTGAGAAGAATCAAAAGATTAATGAACTTGAGTCAAGTTTGGGTGATGTATCTGCCAGATTGTTGAACTTGACTCAGAAACTGGAGAATAAGTTTGGGAAGGAGTTTTCAGAGACATCTTCATTTGTAGAGAAAGTCATGACACCTGCAGAACGTGAACAGGCCCAGAAGGAACATGAGGAACAGATGACGAAGTATTTTAATGATCAGATTCCTCGTGTTCGAGACCGTCGTCCTGGAAGCACTTTTGTCCTTAAAAATACAGCTGAGTCGTCCATTGATCCTATGGAAGAACATCCTGAAAGATTTGTTACAACTACTGCGATCGGTATGATAGGTATGGAAATCGAACAGGAATAAACTGTTGGAGGTATAATGATGATAAAGGGGTATTTGTTGTCCATCGGGGAAATGGAGCTGTGGAGTATTATACATCTACTGCAGCTTTCAGTTCCTGGACTAAGGTGGATCTGACTGAACTTTCAAAGGCTCCATTCATCAATCAAGTGAGAAATCCTAGAAACAGGATCGGAATCACTTTTCATAAGAAGATTCAGGAGCAAGCGAGAGTGAACTTCAGAGATATGAAGACTGCTAGCTCAATGCTGGTTGAATACAAAGATGTGCTGACACCAGAAGGAAAACCGTTTAAGACTGTGCAATGGCCTTCCACTGACAAAATGAAGACTGTACCATTATCTAGGCCATTGGACAAAGGGTGTCTGAAAGATATGAAGTTTTGGTTTATGATCCTTCTTCTAGATCTGCAGTGATTGTCTATGAAAGTGATGAATTCCGAGTTTATGATGTGAAAGATTTAATGAGCTTGCATTCTGAAGACATTGAGGTTCTAGTGAAGCATCAAATTCAGTGTGATCCAGACTATGAAGCGTGTGCTAAATCGTTTACTGGTGCAGTGGCTCAGATATTAGCATTGGGTTTAGGAGCTGAGAATAGAGGAAGAGTGGATACAAGATTGTTTGGTGCATTTGTTGGAAAATCACCTGAAGAGTGGAAGAAGGAGTTAGCGAAAAAGAAAAGAGCATCCAGAAGCGTGGTAAGAAGCAGCAGTGAACTTTTCAAGCAAACACAAACCTAGGGGGATATTGTTGGGCCATGTTATTAGAGGTTTGCGTTTGTCTTGGGCTTGATCTTGTTCTATATAGTTTTCGTTCTTCTAGGCCCAATGTATGATAACCGCCCTATTCTACTATAAATAGGGGGTTACTAGTCTATTTTGTGGTTGCTAGTCCATTGTATTATTCTTGGTTTTGTAATCGGCTCAGTGTACCAGACGGTCTTAGAAACCGTGTGCACTTGATCAATAGAATCATTCAGTTCAAAGTCTCTTTCTTGTTCTTTACATACATTCATTGTTTCCGCCTTTGATTGTGTGTTTGTTTGATACCCGGTAGAGAAGATCTTGGACTTACATTGATAGGATTAGATGGTGCTTATCAAAGTGTTAGGACCTTTTTATTAATTAATTAAACCTGATCTTCCTTCTATAAAATAAGTTTTTTGCTATAGTCTCTAGCAATGTTTTCAGAACGGAACCCGGACGTCGTACCGG
>JAUTDX010002859.1:0-50382 GCA_030844895.1 Ambrosia x helenae
TTTTTTTCTATAACAAAGCGTCCTGCAAAATCTACTTCTAAAATCTATCTATTGTTATTTTTTATAGTACTTAGCTGCACCACTTTATTAAGGATAAAGATTAAGAGGGTGTTTGGGATTGTTTTTAAATCTGATTTTTAGATTAGTGCGTTTTGAAAATGCAGATTATCAGTTTTTAGTGTTTGGATTGCGTTTTGAAAACGCAGATAATCAGTTTTTTAGCTACCAAAAACGCAATAAATCTATAAGCAGCTCCACTCCTGCTTTTCTAAAACGCATAATCTGTTTTGAATAGTCACCAAACTAAGAGGCCATTGGCTCAAACTTACGTTAATTCCGCCTAAAAAAATTTCTTTTAGGCGAAAACAAATGTTTAATGCTTTAAATAGAATTTGGTTACATACATAAATATACTATTTCTAAGACTATGTTATGACCTTCGTATTACGTGAGCATGTTCACTACTTCCACAGTTCAAATTTTAATAAATTATATTATAAACGAGAATCGTTTTGCTGCTAATAAAATAAAACATATAATAAACTAAAAAAGATATATTTTACTACCGACAATAAAATACTTATTTTTCCATACCTACAAGTACGCTCACGACCTACATGTGTAATAATCTAGCAAAAGCTAGTGCCCAGATTTGTATATAGTACTTGTGGTTGATATATAGGTATATAGTATTGTTAACTAAAGTGATATTGGTCGTTACCAATACATTGTACTTTGTTTCTACCAACAGGAACACATAAAGTTGTTTGCTAAAGAAATTTTAACAAGCTTCTAAAGTTGTTACTGAATTATAACATGATAACAAATTGTTTTTTCAAGGGACGTGAGGTGTTACTCTTTCATGTAAACCGTAAAGCATGTATAATGTTACATAAATTATTTACTCGTACTTTATTTGCTATCAATTCATCATTCTAAATTATTAAATCATCATTCTAGTCTTCACAATAAAATGACTACGTTTAAAATCATTTCTTTCCATTTGTTCTCTTGATTTTATCATGTGTAATAATATTATTGTACATGATTACAGTAATACTGATCTGTTAAATATTTGAGCAATAATTAATCCAACCTTTGCTTTTGCATCGTGTAAATTTTACGAAACAACATCCATATTTAAAAAGGTTTTTGCTTTTAATTCTATGATAGTTTCGACCATAAAAACTAAACCACTAAAGTTTGCTTGGATCAAATATTGAATGACGTATGCTTTAAAAAAATAGACATATATTGAATGACGTAATAGATGTTACATCTGAATATATACATAACTAATTATGTGAGATTTAGATTCATATGGTGAAACATTATTTATCTCTTACCAAACCCTACTTAAGTTAGGTCCGTTTTGGAATGTTGGAAAGGCGTATTTCAAAACGTAACTCATAAGAAAATCTTTTGATAATAGTGACATCAAGTAGGTAGGGGCTATAGAATAATTAAAATATACTCAAGTTGGCTATTAAACAAAACTAGACTTAAAAAAAAACTATTCTAACTTTTTTTTCCGGATTATAACCGATGGGATCGTCCATTACAATACATGTTAAAGATAAATAAAAATTATAAGGGTGTGTAGACACCAAACTTTAATGATAAAGGATCTTTGTACTCGCCCATAGTGACATGGTAATGTACAGGCAATTGTCATTTTAAGCGTGCAAATGATCTAGGAACTAGGTGTGACACATGGTCAAAGTATAAGCGGTTTTAGATGCACTGGTTTATTGGGTTGGACACATCATAGTGATCACACAGTTATTCATGTGTCATACGTTGACATGTTTAATGCACCGGTCAACTCTTTCATAGGTATCCTTTTATTAGACTTTCTTCCTGTTTAATAAACTTTTCAACCATGCAACAACTTTCACATTTCACCCTTCAGCATCATCAGTTAACATAATCTAACCTTAATACTAAAGGGCATCCATAAAAAAATGGTTCTCTCGCGATTGCATTCAAGTCAAGGTAAGCCACTCAATCACAAAGTGAGTACATTGCCCCTTTTTCACTTTTTGTTTTATAGAAAAATGGGGTGCAAAACATGGCATACTCTATAAAAGGTTTTGTCGTATTTGTATGAATTTAATTTTTAAATTGCTATACATGATGTGTTCATTTGTATATTGACACACGCAAAATCCTCCTAATCAAGCTACACAACCTTTAACTTTGTGAAGCTCTCCGTAGTTACACTGATAGATTTATTGGCCTAACGATCCCATCCAGAATGCACGGGTAGGGTCTGGATGTACATAGACCATTAGTTTGGACATACGTTCGTGTTAGATGATCTCGTTCTCATACTATACCCAATTGTTAAATTATGTCACCAAGCTCATGAGCTTATTATCTCAGGTCGGAACAAGTTGATAGGATCCCCCTTTTTACGTCCCCATGCCGCCTGTGTGGTGACATGGGGCCGAAAAAAGGAAAGAGAGGGATGGGGTTTCTCTCGCTGGCCTAACACCCATCGGATATGTCGGGTAATTACTCTTGAAGTAAAGAGTAAAGAGTATACTAGCGTTTCAGAGTACACTCGTTTGTTTGTTAAAAATTACATGTTGGGAGTTCCAAATATTTTTCTCAATGCTTACTTTAATATAGTTTTATTATACAAGGAAACTACAAATATAAATGCTAAGAATTAGTAGATTACACTATTACCAAAGACAATAAAAAATTTACATATATGGTTTAAGTAAACGAGTATATATATTTTGGGTAATTGGTCTAAGTATCACCTAATACCCTACTCATCTCATACCCAAATACCCATTTCATTACCCGTCCAAAATGTTTTGGGCTTTGGTTTGGATTCCTTTGTCATCCCTAGCATTCATTAAATGTTAATCGCACAATCAAGAATACCAAGAAAGATGCATACATTTTAATATCAAACCAAGATTAGTTACAAAATAAATGTTATGGCACTTAAACGAAGGAAATAATAACAACACCGAGTTTAAAAGAGAGCTCGTGGATGACTTGAGGAGGTGGTAATGGTAAATGGCTAAATGCCCCATCATATTTTTCATACATACATGCGCAGTATGACTAAAATGAAGGTTTTAGGGAGGAAGAAGAAGACGACGACCATGACTAATTAGGAGTAGGGTCTGTGTTGAAATAATTGTGTGTTCTTTTTTGCAACTTGTGTAAATAAGATGTCAACTCAAAACCGAACTCATACTAACTAGCAACTTACACGACAACTTAAAATAGAAGTGTGTGATAACACACTCACTATCCATTTAGGGTTTTCTAATACTAATGTTCCCTTCCACTCACTCTTTGATTACGATCGCTGATCAAACAAATTAAAATAAAATAAGAAGTTTCCACACAACTTTTCTTTCTTCTTCATTTTAGAATTTTGTAAAGGTAACACATCAATACTTTTAAAAAGTTTCACCATGTGCGTATTTTTAGTTGCGGAACTTGAATTTTTTTTTCGTGGGGCCGAAAGTCACGGGACCCCTAAAACAGAGGGGCCGGATTCGATACGTATAAATTTTTTGGACGAAAACGTGTAAATTTACACTATTGAATAAAAAAACAGTGGGGGCCGGGGCACCTCCCGGCCCAAACAAAGCTTCGCCTTTGTGTATCTTGATATATAAAGATTGAGTTGAAGAACTTTTTGCGTGTTATAGCCTATACTTTTACATATAATCCAATCGTGAACACAAAGCGTATTGGATGGTACGAAAAAAAAAGAAGCATACATGTAACATATGAGAAAACACGCGAGTATACAACATTGGCAACCAAATGTAAACAAATTATGTATTTAAAATAGCAGTTTTGCAGTGTAAAAAATGCAAATTCACGCACTTCCCTTGAGTTTCTTAGTGATGGTAGCAATGTACTTACCCTGATGGAAAGCTTGCTCCAATTCAAGCTCAGATGGTTGTCTTGACCCATCTCCAGCATAAGTTCCTGCACCGTAAGGACTTCCACCTTTGACTTTCTCCATTTCAAACATCCCAGCTCCAAAAGTATATCCGATTGGCACGAATATCATCCCGTGATGAACAAGCTGAGTAATTGCAGTTAATCTGTAATCAAGTGTTAGAAGTTTATAATCTGTCCACACATAACATATAAGTAGGATGTAAACAGGCCATACCAATCATGAGCTACTCGAGATCAGATTGTTAAAAGCTCGAATCGAGCATAGCTCAAATGAGCTCCAGCCCAAGCTTCACATAACGAGCTTGACTAGGCTCGAAAGCCCAAAGATCCATTAAATTTATAAATATAATGTTCTCTATTTTATATAATAACATGATAAAATGTTGCTGTATATAACATGATACCTCTATTAAAACTTACTAGATACTATATATTTTGTTACATATATAAAACGATAGCGATTTATATGCATATATAAAATAGTTAAATATTTCATTCGGGCTTGGCTCTTACATATACAGTATATAATATTATAATTATTAGGTACTCACGGGGTGTTTCTTGGCCGCCACCCTGAGAACCGGTGCTGTAGAAGATACCAGCAGGTTTGCCAGCAAGCTGTTGTGTTCTCCAAAGACCACCGGTGGCATCAAAAAATGCTTTGAACTGAGCAGCCATCATACCGAATCGTGTTGGGAATCCAAAAATGAATCCATCAGCTTCGGCAAGTTCGTTTGGTGTGATTATTGGGGCATCACTTTTGGGGGGCGCACTCATTTTTCCAAGCACCTCATCATTGAGGGTTTCGGGGTACCTTCAAACGAAAATGTGATAAGATTTCTAAAACCATATTTTACATAATTAATTATACACTATGATTTTTGTAGTATGGATAATTGTATACCTGCCATAGCTTGGCTTCAACTCCTTCAACAGATGCAGCACCCTTCCTTATCTCTTCAGCTAGCTTCTCTACATGTCCATACATAGAATAGTACCTGGAACATTATATATTATACTTAAATCCCTTAAAAACTCAGTGGGTTCAACTGAACCTCTGCGTTTCAATGTGATTCCGCCCCTGGATCTGCCCAGAATCCAGATGATCCATAGATCAACAATAAGCAACCAAGGTGATCATAAAAAGCAGTGAAGAGCACAGATCAAAACATGGATGTTATTATTACAAAACGATTAAGTAAAGGCTGTATATGTTTCTTCTCTTTCAGGCTTCCTAATTATTGTTTGATTAACATAGTGAATGATACTCTCAAAAAACATATGAGTTCAATCAGATAAACAGCTTCATGTTGCTATTAAGCATAACCCTCCAAAAATCCTCTGTCAGGGTAATGTCAAACAGTTAAAAGTTTAGACCAAGTGTTCTGAGCTTAACCATCGTCTATGTAATCTTTAACCATGTGTCAGATGTGATCATGTGGAATACATATCTTCCAAAAGTAACAAACTACAAAAGCTACGCTCTTTAAATCTCTAAGAGAAGCAAATGCAATACCATGCTGTTGGAGAAAGGCCAAATTACACTAAAGCTAGTGTAACACGCTATTCAGTACTCAAACTCAAAAGTTTCATTTTAGCCCTTAAAGCTAATATACTCTTAATTTATATCCTGAATGTCTTAAATAAATTATAAAACTAGAAATCTGGAAGAACTAAAAACGAGGATGTTACCCTGTTCCATTCTTAGCTTCTCCTTTCAGTCAACAATCAAGAGAACTGACGTACCTATCTCAAAGCAATCAAAGAAAAGGGCTACCATTCCCAAAACAGAACGAACCCATAGTTGTTAAAAGCCATCGCCTCTTGCGCCTAGGCCCATTTTTCAAGCGAGGCGAGGCGAGGCAATTGCGCTTTAATTCTTTAGGTAATGGTTTAGGCGCAGATTCTGGCGAGATTCCCAAATTCCAGAGAGTTTCAAGCCAAATTCTCTAAATTATGTCTAAATTTCAGCAAGATTTTTATTTTTATCTAAGGAAAACTAGTAAACTACTTTTATACACTAATATTTTGTAACTTTTGATACTAATTAGATGATATTAACTGTTCTATTATAGCTTTGTGTATTTTATTTGAAGAATAGTATTATTTTTTAATACATAATATATTTTTACCTTTTTCTTTGTTCGCTTGTTTTATCTCAGCCCTTGCTTTTTTTTTTTTTCTTTTTCTTTTTTTGCGGCTTGTGCCTAGGCCCCAGGCAAGACCTTTGCGCCTTGAGTGCACCTTTGATAACTATGTCAGAACCTTGTTAATTTTGGTTAAAAGACAATATTTTGAGTATGTAAATTCTACAAGGCAAATACAAAAAGCAAACTGGTCATGAGGTTTCAAACCAATGGCTTTTGATGCCTTATATGTTGGCTGTTTTTATACCATAGAACAGAATACTAATAGCAAACGGGGGACAGCTTTAATTAAGTGTTACGATTGCAAAAGGAAACAGTTACACTATTGAAAGGATGTCAGTGTACTTTCACACGTTTTCAATTATATCATGAATATGAAGTTTGATACCAGTACCCATTGAAAGAAATCACGAATTACATATCCACAATCCAGTTTCAATAGTTAATGGCGTCAAGAAATCCTCTAACTTGATAACTAGTACTAGTACCATCATCGATTCATCCCTTTCCTAAACAAAAGGTAACAATTTTGCACTTGACATATATATGAACATACAATTGCAAATGATGATTGTAATCTAATCTGTCTCCAAAACAGACTAGCTGCTATTCTTATGCCATGTAAAAGCATGGTCGTACCAAGAAGCAAAGTTGATCCGTGGAAGGTCGGAAGCAGCTAAAATTATTGTAGATGTTATTATACCATTCACAGTTCACACTAACAAAAAGTCAAAAACCTTTGTTCTAATTTCTAATCAAACACCACACACATTACACAATATTGGAGTCAGTCACCTTAATCATTATAGGAATTACATTCTTTATAATTAGGTTGAGAATATTTCAAGTAATTAAAAGATCTGCAGTATAGACATCGTACCTCTTCATAACTAGCTAAACTCCTGCCCGCTTACGCTTTGGCAGCAAAAGATATTTTAGCTGCTATACCTCAACTTATCAGTTTTATTAACCAGGTGAATATTTAACAATTCATTAATATAATTTAGTATTTGTATTTCTTAACCAAATACCAGAAGCAGAATAAGTTTTGATCACAAATTTCTGATAAAAAGTTAAGACTCTACTCTCTAGATGGGCTGGCCTTCGGTTGGGCGAGCCGCATCCCTAGCCGAGGCTCGTTTTCCCGAGGGCCAAAATTTTTATACATATATTTTATATGTATAGTTGTTTAAAAATATGAAAACGAAAAACTTATTGGACACTCTCTAATAATTTAGAACCTTAAAACGTATTGGGTCATTTCTGATTTATCTAAAAGACAAAAACCTCGTAACTTATATTGGGCCCAATTCGATCCACAGTTGATAATCTAAATATCCAATCATCTAATGATCTAATCTAGGAATTGGAAATAACACAACAAAAAATATTACAAAAATTTATTGCTATAACGTTAATCGCCATTTAAAAATTGCAAGGAGAGCTTCACAAATCATCGTTTGCTATTAGGGCAACTCATTCTAATACTATGTTTTATTGTTATAACATTAGTCTTCTTTTAAAAAAATTATTTAGTTTATATAAATCGTTAGGGCCTAAGGTTTTTTAAGCTCGGCTGATACACTTGAATCCTCTACAAAATTCTCCATAGGAGACGCTAAACTTCACCTCTTATACGCATTTACTTCAACAAGTAGATCTACAAATAATAAAACAAATGCAGACGGTATTAACCCTAAAATCTGACCTAAACAGCAATTTCACATCAAATAAACACAATCATCAATAATCAAGCATCGGTCAAATATATTAAAACTTCAAACAATTCAACGAGCTATAACAACTACTCCAGAAAGCTCAAATCAACCAATCGTAACAAAATAACCTAAAATTACTAAGCAGAATTACTGAACACAAATCAACTACATAAAAATCAGACAATTAAATAAAATCAACTACATAAAAAGCAGTAAATAAACATACACAATATATACTTTGGTAGCCATTGATGAATCCAATCCACAGGTGGTGTTAGTAGCTAACGATTGATGATCAACGAGCGAATTTATTATTAATTAATGACTTGTGTGTGTTATTTATTAGTGGCTATGTGTGATCCATCGTCTATTTATACTACGTTAGGGTGGAGCGACGTCGTATAGGGAGGATGAGGGTGGTTGGGGAAAGGAAGTTATGTGGGACCCATGGGAAATGATGAGGTGTTGGTGTCACGAACCACCATCATTTTTTATTGAGACATACGTCTCGTCTCTCTTAACAAATTCTTACACTAAAGTGCTTTATATCAGGTAGGGCTATTAGTTTGTTGGTTAACTTTATTTCAAGTCAATAGAAGTCAAGCTTGTAATAAAAGGTCTTAATGAGTTAAACTTAAAGGTTGGTTTGATGTTTATTGAGAATGCTTTTGGTAATTTGGATTTAAGATCAGCTCGGTAATTGTTTAAGTTTGATTGAAAAGTCGAACAGGTTGTGAGTTATTGGAGATTAGCTAGCAAACTCACAGAGTAAGAGGGTTTAAATCAAGTCCAGTTTTAAACTCGTGACCTTCTTGCACTGAGGTTGTAAGAAGTTTGGTTGGATTTGAAGTATGAAGAATCCACAAGAAAAAAGAAGGCAAACGTAGTGCACAAATAACTCCATACAATGGCGGAGCTTGGTTTTGGAATCGGCGGGGGCCGGACTCAATTTTTCTCGATTGGTAGTGGAAAATCGGCGTGGGCCGGACTCAACCCGAACTCAATTTACCTAAGTACCTTCGCTTCTGACTCCATAGAATCCATCCATGATACAATTGTTTTCCAAACTTAACACCATTAATCCACTATCTTTTTTAACGGCGACATATGTTAGTTTGACGCTCGATGATGTCGTCAAACTGTTTTAAGAGAAAACTGACTAGCTCGCAAAACCCACTGTTACATGAGATTCGTTGGCAACGAGACTTAAACTCGGGTCTTCCCCTTTGAAAGAAACAGGGAGTGCTGCTGGATCAGAATGTTTTTGGCCATTAATCCAATATCTAGAAGAAGTTGGTTAATGTCATTCGAACTTGATTATGACCTTCAACAACTTCACAATTTAATTTCATGCTTTAGGTTACAATCATACCATAAAAGTCAGACCAAACACCTACAATGGAATCTTCCATAACTTGATTGAATTTAAAATAATACGAACCATATCCATTATCTTTGTTTAGCAACAATGTTTTTTTAATCAATTTGCATTTGTAAAAATTTAAACTCACACTACATTTATGAGTGACAATCATCAATACCACTAGGCCATAATCATCTCCACATTCTAAGGGACTTGTTATAATAATATCTAATTCCCACTATTGAAGCCTCTACCTCTTAGTTTGCATGCAAAAAAGTAAGCCAAGATCAACAAAATAAATTTATTTTTGGGAAAATCACCATAATAGCCCGTTGACCGAGTGATTTGCCAAAATGGCCCTCTCCCCTCTCTTTGGAGAGACGGGTCACGGCTCCCAACGAGCCTGAACCGTCTCCGGAGAGCCTTTAGTTTTACAACCAATAATAAACCAACACGTGGCGTCTCTTACCCCGAGAACTGTCAGCCGTCTCCCGAGACGTGTCAGGACCGCCGAGTCGTCTCACGTGGGCCCTTGAGACGTCTCACTGTCGTCTCAAGCCGTCTTCGGCTAACCTCTGAACCCCCTCTGAACCGTTTGAACCGTCTCACGAATATATATAAATACCCCAATTTACTTCACAAAATTTGTACCCACCCCCCCCCCCCTCTATCATCTATACTAAACCTTCACCAAACCTTCATCTTTCCAATCAATGACGTTTTTTACTTTCCCAACCGAAGCCTACCAGCTTACGAAAATATTGTCCGATTACTTGGATTGTTGTTACATCTGCGTACACCTACTTGGATTGTTGTTGCATCTGCGCGTGGGTTAACCCGTGTAGAATGCCTCGATGATGTGGTGGTCTATACCATTCAAACAAAGTTCAAAGCAAGTAAATTTAGGAAGTAATAACCAATCAACCCTACGTCCGTCGTTGGAACTTGTCGGCGTCCCTACTGCTAACTACGTTATGTGGTCGACGTGTGGAATGGATACGTCTCGGTGGACGACGTGTGCAACGAGTTTGTTTATTGTTGGTGTAATAGTATAGTTTTTGTAATATTTATCGTGTTTTGATAATCAAGATTGTTGTAATTTGTAATATTACAAAAACATAAATAAACATAAGATTCATTGGATTAATAAAAAACATAAACATAAGATTGATTGGATTACAAAAGTAATATAAGCTACGCGTTAAGACGGTCCCTCATCATTTGCCAAGCAGACACATGTTTGAATTCTTTGTGCTCCTTGGATTGATACTGTTTTTTTGTATATCTGATGGTCGCGTCTTCGGGCATGTCTGAGGGTACCACTTCAAGTGTCCGATTGTGGTACCCGTTGAAGATCTGACACTTCGTGTTCAAGTCGGTCAACTTACGGCTAAGAGACTCGATGGTTCGGTCTGAGCCTCCAACCAAACGATTCTATTCATGCAAGATACGGTACCACTTGTTTGTTTGGTGTAGGCTTTCTTCGACATGTTTCCACGCTGAAACTAGTGCAATTTCTTGTTCCTCAGTCCATGGTTGGGGTGCCATTTTCCTTTGAATGAATGAGACGGTGGTGGTAGTGATGGTGTTAGTGGTAGTGGAGAGTCGGACGGGGAATGGGACGGAGTTTGGGACGGAGAATGTTATATATAGGGTTGAGGTGGACAACTGAACCGTCGGACAAGTCATCGGGACTCACCGAAGACGAAGAGACCCGAGACGTCTCGGGAGACGGCTGGGGAAATGTGAATCGTCTCGGGACTAAGCTGAACCGAAGCCGAGCACTCATGGGGAAATGTGACCCGTCTCGGGAGACGGCTGACAGTTCTCGGGATCAAAGACGTCACGTGTTGGTTTATTATTGGTTGTAAAACTAAAGGCTCTCCGAAGACGGTTCAGGCTCGTTGGGAGCCGTGACCCGTCTCTCCAAAGAGGGGGAGAGGGCCATTATGGCAAATCACTCGGTCGACGGGCTATTTTGGTGATTTTCCCTTTATTTTTTATATGTGTAGGTCAAAAGAAATCCATGACAAGTTCAAACCAAAAAACTAAAATAGAGCGTGTAGATCTTTACAGGGTTGAAGAAAACGTACATTGAAATCGAAGACGAAATCATCAGCGTGAACCGGGCTTGTGTTTGACACAGTTCCCTTAAACAGATTCACGGTTTGTTTCCAGGATACACCGATTCTATACAGTGGTGGTGCAGTGCCGGACTTACACACTTGCCTGAAAGATAATTAAAACTTGGTTGCTACTCTTGAGTCTATGTGTGTTGCAAGAGTTTTTTAAGTGTGTATTTCTCATATCTCAAATGAGGCACAAAGCCTCCTATATATACATGAAACATGGCTAGTGAAAAGTCTAACATAATTAGAGACTTAAATTTTCTTTATTAGCTAAAACTCTAATCAAGTCTCATAAAGCAACTTTACTCATGAGTTAATAATTATAAGTTCACTAAAATTATAATTAAATCTACATTCACCTTTTAATTTATCAACAGAGGAGGCATGGATCAATACTAGCGGGGAACACTATCTCTTACCGTAGTACCGCTCAAATTTCGACCTATATTTTAGACCATATCTTAATCATCTAGTTAAAAAATTGTGCACGCTTTATCATCCAGTTCTGACCATTCTTCGTCTAGTAATGCAAGTGTGCTGCGTAACTCTTATGTTCTCTCTACTATTCCTCGAGCAATATTACATCATCAAGTTTTGGATATCAAGTTTAACATTTTATCATCAAGTTCTGTCCATTCATCGTCTAGTAATGCAAGTGTGCTTTTAATTGGTGGACATATTATCGTGCCACCTATGAGCATGGATAGGGCTTTTGGTGATATTGGCCAAGCCCTATTATTTGTAGATTCACACACATATCTCACCAGTCGGGTTGATTACTTTTGAACCATCTTCATTTGGGTCGGCCAGTTATGGCGCCAACAAGCCATATCGTCAAACCGAAATGCTAATTTGGACCGGATATCTATATATATATATAAAACAAAGCCCTTTTGCTGACGTGGCGTTCAATGGTGGCCTCAACCCCACCTTGAAAATGCCACGTGGCATAATAATTAAAAGAGTTTATTGTTTTTTAACGCATCTATTCTTGGCATCTATTCTCTCTATTCTTTTGTTAACCTTAACCTCCTCCCTCACACTCATGAATTCGTCTCCCATCTCACTTCCCCAAACCCTAAAACCTTCCACCACCTTCTCTGAACCACCACGAACAATACACAACCTTCCTTCCATCGATTAATATTAATAATAATAATCAACTAACAATAATAATCAACAATTGAATTGGAAGCAGAAGGAGATTAATCGAAGATCCGAAGGAGGAGGAAGCTGGATTGCCTCTCGATTCTACAACACTTCTTCTTCAGGTTCTCTTTTGATTCTAGGTTTTTATATTCAAGTTTTGATTTTTTTTTTGGATTTTGTTTGTGGGTTTAGGTATTCAATCTGTAGACAGATCTTCCTTCACCTACTTTTCTCGAGTTTACATAAAATCATCTACTTGCAATTCAGGTCAGTCATTCCATCTTTATCGATCTGAATTTAATTTCCATTTATTAGATTTCATTGCCTTTCGATTATTATTATTATTATTTCAATTTGTGCTTTGCACGATCTGATTTCTGTCTTTTTTCCGTGAAATCCGTACATTAGAATGAATCAATTAGATGCATGTATGTATGTATTTGTATATCGATTATTATGCTCATAGTTGTGAATTGTTGTTATGTGTTTGTGTAATAATAATGATTAGCTCTACTTGATTTGTGCCTTTTCTTTTGTAGTGTTATTGTTATATCTTTATTACAAAAAAATCTCAGCTTATTTGTTTTTTTTTTTTGTTTTTTATATATATATATAGTCTGTTACTTAAGAATAATAGTATGCTAAGATTTGATGCTTAAAAACTCATATTTGTTTGTTAATTGTTAATCTTTCTTGAGGTTTTATTAACATTAATGTCTATCTTATGTGGACTTCCTTTTATTGAATGTGTGTATTGTATTGAATGTGCTCGTGGGCGTGGAAACGCTGCCTTTATACCGAGGGCCACGACAGTGAGACGTGGGGTGTGGCAAGGGCTGAAGAGTTCGAGCCGGTTCCTAGACTTTGAAGAAATTGTTGTATCCGACCTCCTAAAATACTCAAATAACTCACGTGGTTTCATATATCGAGCACTAATCGACTAATTGGATTGGTAAGCTATCATAATTCTCAATTACTCTCTCAATTCCATCTTTGTTCTCACATTTTTCTGTTTTTGATGAGGTTATCAACCACCTTTCTGCAAATAGCAAAGCACTATCATTTTTGCAGATGCTACTAATCGATGTGTAGGGTGCATGTTTAGTTATGATTAGTATTTGTAAGTTCTACCATCGTTTGCTAACTTTTCAGTATTTTGATTCTTATGGAACATTGAATTACCATTAAAAAACTACTGGAGTTGCCCGGAGTGTTGCAGGGGACGTTATCCCTTGCTAGAACGACGATGCAGGTCGCGATGGTTTGGAGGAGAATACAGACGGATATTAGCAACTGCAGCCGTATAACGCTAGGATTCTGTAGTGGTATGTAGAGATCGCTCCGCGAAGTGCGCTGGAAACGTCGCTGGTACAGAGAGAGGCAGCAGTTACGATGATTAACCGATCTGTGACTGCACAAAATGTGATGCTCAGGCGACCGTTTAGAGCCAGGCATAGGCGCAAAGACGGAACGACTTTGAACAAGTTAGGTGCGTTTTTAATATCTTTCTTGAGACCAGTGGTTCCGCTGCTCCGGTTACAACTATGTAAAGAGTGGAATGCAAAAACTTGAAAACAGAAAGAGATAAGAATGTCGTTTGTTCAATAATAAACATTTTAAGGTCAAAGGCTAACTTAAGGAATGAATAAAGTCTAACAACACATGTTAAAAAGCTTTCGAAGCTTGTCAAGTACAATTTTTTGTATTAAAATATATCACGTACTAGAATTCATTTTACATTTGATAAGATCTGATATATGGCTTTTACTGTTTTCATCTTAAACTTGAATTTTGGATTATTTTAATCTACTTATAATGTGATTTGTATTATAGGAATGAACCCTATTATAATAGGGGTCAACCAGGTGCTGATGTTGATAACCATAATTCTCAACTGCAGTTGTATGGGTCGGAAAATAAAGATCACTATGGAAATAATTTGTTTGGGAGCAGCATGAGTCAATTGGAGGTTCATTGTGGTTATGGTGGCAAGCCTCAGCCTCCTCTACCTGTTTCGCCTCCACCGCCATTACCGGTTGACTTGCCACGGAACCATTTCTTTGAGTCACATGCATCAGCAACAGCGCTACCACCACCACCAAAACAGCCCTCTTTGTTTCCTGTTGCTGTTGGTTCTTCAGCTGATGGTCATCAAGGTCTGCAGTTCTTGAGAATCAGTCGGTTGCGCCTGTTTATTATGGAAATAATGCAAGTCGCCATGCTTCATCGCTTTCTCATGCAGAGGTATGATTTGGGGATTCTTTTATTTATTAATATATGTGTAGTAGGTTACGGTATTAGAAATAATCAAAACTGAACATCACCAGTTGCAATCAAAAGATGGCACTTTACAAGTTAGAACAGCGTGGGCAGGTAAAGGGAAACATTTTCGTCATGTGTTTTAATATGCTCATCATTGAACATTCTTCGTTTTTGGTGTTATGTTCTTAAAATGGTAATGTACTATGATGAACTTAATCTTGTAAGTTAAGTGGTTTTATAATGCTTGATTAGGAACATAAGTCAACATGGTCGAAGTTAGTGACATGTCAACTGCAATGCCAATAATGTCATCATATTTGATTTGGTATCCAGGTCAAATTAGCTGTCTCAACCTTTATGATATATGCTTACACCCTTTTAACTTTCTAAAAACTTTGTAAAACGTCATTTTTAATCCCCTTGAGTTTTACTTGCTTATGTTTATCTATGTGTTGGTATTAATTCAAGTTAGTTTACATCAAAGGGGTTGATAATTAGACAAATAGAAAAATGTTTGTGGTCCACGGTCCGATGCGACCTCATGCTAACATTTGAACCTTTTGGTTTCTTGCAGTTGAACAAGGCCTAACGGAATTGAGGAAATTGGGGATAGAACTCTGGGAAGCATCTCATAAGAAAATCGATCAATCGCTTCATCACCGCTTAAAAACTATAAATACATCGTAGCAGAAGATGCTTTTCATTGTAAACTTTGTTTTCAGTTTTTTTTTTTCAATTTTTCGAGACTCAATATATGAAGTATGCATTTGTGAATTATTTGTCTAATTGGTTGGATGGTAATCTAATGGAGATATGGTGTCTTTTGGGTCTTTTGACTACCTTTAAGAGCACATTAGTGTAGCATGGCCAGGGTATGTAATCGTATTCATTTACATGTTTTTACCAGTACCTACTTTATGTTTTCTTTTTTTATCATTTTTATTACGTCATATAAGTTTTTTCAACCCCGGACCTTCCCGGGGTAGTTAGCTAGTAATAAAATAAAATAAAAAACATCTGCATAGGCTCGGCTCTAATACTTGAGACACTCCATATTTTATTAAGTTTAATCTATTAATGATGCCTCAGCGATTTTAAAATTGAAATATCAGTAAAAGGTCGGTTTGATAAGTGGTGCACTTGTGAAAATATTTTTATTTGGTTTGTTAGTTAACCATTCTTATTAAGGAACACATTACACACAAAAAAAAAAAAAAAATCATGTAGAACATAGCAAATCCATCCACTTGTACTTGTATATGTAGTATTTCCTAAGGATGAACGAGTAGAGACAACTTGAATATATAGCCCTACAAAAAGTATATATGGGTCTCGTGACATCCTAAATCTAAGTTTGAAGATATCTTGTATAACAAAATTAAAAAAAAATCTATATTCTATATATATAATAAAGCGATTGAGGTGGGGACATGTTACTTTCTTTTAAAGAGCTACTAGTTTTTTTTTTTTTTTTTGTCACCCATGAGATTTGATCTCCTCACCATTCAAAAAGGCAAAAACCATATTCAGGACCTCGTTACCACTAGGGCAATGGCCCTTTGGTGGGACACATGTCACTTGGTAAGGCCATCATCACCCTTGAATTCTCGTAAAAAAAATTAGGTTATAAATAATTAATCCGATATTTATTAATTTATCGTCTTTATTAATTTATAGTATTTATCTTTACTATATAATAAATAATAATATTATAATTATTTCAATTCTCTAATATTATTAAATCATAATTTCACGTTTATGTCTTATTTATTTAATATTTATTTTCTATTAATTCTTTTTATATTTTCGCTTATTAAAAACCATTTAATATTTTGTTGATCCAACCTCATGTAATACTAAATTTTATAACCTAATAATATATTAAAAAAACGTTATAACATGTGTGATACACAAGTTTCTAAAAAATTTTACACTAAATGAAACGTAAATGAGAGTTATCTTTTCATCTAGAGCAGAATAAGTTAAAACCAGTTGTGTCTAAAAAAGTTACACATTCAAGACCATCGTCTCAATTATACGCTCTGCAATGGTTGTTTCTGCTGATATACATTTTCAATCTTATTTACATGATTAAAATTGTTGCTTTCTTATATTATAGTACATTAATTTCTATGATACATTGTAACACACATTTTGTTACTTGATATTAGATTTGACTATCTTGAGAAGCTCCTGAAATATAACCTAGTAAAAAATATATAAATATTTGTAGATTAGGAGAAATAAATGCACAAATAATAAGTATAGTTTACAATTATAAAACAAATTAACCATGTGGTTGTCACTTTTTAAAACTTAACATGATCCCTAAAACAGATCGAGCATCCTTTGTAATTTTTTTTTTCAAATGTCAATTTAACGTTTTATATAGTTTCATTAATGAGCCCTAATGATTTTATGATAACATTTTTGTTCTATTTTCATGTGTTAGAAAAATATAGGATGTTGTTATCTTTATATTTTATACATCAAGTGCTAATAAATATCCTTTGTCTTAAAATTCAACTAGTTGCTTAAATAGTTAGATGCCCCATTCGCTCCCTACAACAAATAATCAAAGAAGTGTTTCTAACTTTGAATAACCACGATCTATGACCTAGTGGTCTAATATAATCGTGGGTTATGTGAAAATTGGTTGGGCATAAATGGTGAGCTTTCACATACATTAATAGTGTTCTCTTCACACCTCTTATTATCAATACCATTTACCGTATAATAGATGAAAACATTTGAATTACAACACCATAAACACACAATACACATGATGCCACCGTACCAACGCATGCTACCTAGTACCTAGCTAATTATCACACCATTACACACCCTCTTTTCACTATATATCTACTACCAAACCTTGCATTGATTATCACAAGACCATCGGCTAACACCATTGAATTGTTTATGTTGTTGAGCGGATCCACCTGGTTGACGGTTGATGACCTATGACGATGACCTATGCACAAGGAAAAAACTTGATGTGTCATATGTGTATCTTACATTCTAGTTACATAATATGTTTTTGGATGATTAAACCAATTCATACTCAGTTTATGAGGAGAAAAACAAACTAGTGTATCGAGGTTACTACTAAATTGATAATTTGAAAGAATTTGAATGATTCCTCAACATAAATGGTAGAGTAAACTCCTAACTTCGTCCAAGAAGTTTGATCACTTTTGCTGGTTCCATCTAAAAAGTTTTGTTTTTGCATCTGGACCCTTGAAGTTAATAAATCTTGCCATTTTCATCCAACTGGTTAACTCCATCTATTTTTTAACATTAAAGCAGGGGCATTTTCGTCCTTTTATCTATCAAAGATTTAACAAGGTTTAGGGTGTATTTCACAAATTCACAAAGTATAAGGGGCAAAAAGAGATAATTTGTAAATCCTGATTTGTCTGATTGTCTCCCTCTATTGGTCAGGCTTTTCCGACGAGACTATTTCGGCAATCCACGGGAATTCTGGCGACACCTTTTGCCTCCAAACCATCGTAATCAAGAACCGATCGGTAGGCAAGAACCGACCCAGGTACCCTTTGGCCTGCCCCATGTGTGTTTGTAAATTAGGAATACAAATAAAAACAAATTAATAAGTAAAATGACTAAAATACCATTGACTTAACATTAAAAATAGACAATGTTAAACAGTTGGATGGAAATAGCAAGATTTTGTAAACCTCGAGGGTCCAAATTGAAAGAAAAAACATTTTGGATGTAACCGGCAAAAATGACTAAACCTCAAGGATGAAATTGGCTTTTTACTCTAAATGGTATATACGACGATCTTTTAAAAGTGCTAAATGGAAACAAGAAAACATCTCTCGTATATGTTGATCTATCGATTATTGTTGCTATCATTAGTTTACTGGTTGCAATGTTAGTTATTGAGGATTTCTTCTATGAAGCTTGTAAAAGTTAGATTTGCATAACTGAATGGTGATAAGTTTATGAACGATTGCTACAATGTTTTATAGAAAAAAAGTACTTGGCAATGTTTCGAACAAAAATATTATAAGTCATTATGTGTTATGCACTATTTAATTTATTAATTATTTCAATATCGTTATAACCCTGATTATCGAACATTCGAATGAGAGTTTCATAATGCTTTAAGTGGGGGTTTTCTTTCTTTTGATAATTAAAGTGTTTTGACTTTTTTGTAATGACCACAAGCGAATCAAATCAGTGGTGTGTTTCACCGAAAGAAAGTCTTCCATTATCTTCTGGACTTTATAAAGGTAACTATGCAATTATCGAAATTGCGCTGGAAGAATGCTATGGAGATGCCTTTCACACCGACATTTCATCAAAGAGGAAAGTCAAAGTCAATCATTATTTACGTAGAGAATGGTCAAGGAATTTTTTAAACAAAAATACAAACTTTTGTGTTAATATTCACTCGTTTGAAGTAATCTGTATCTATATCTATATCTTATATATCTATATTTCAAAGCATGAAATCCTGCATGGCACTTAAAGAGGCCATCCCCCTTGAGTGTGCCATGTGACATCATCCTTATTTCCATCCACAAGTCTCTTTCTCTTTCATTTTGCGTAACTTGTTGTCCGTTTGCCTGCCATTTTGATGTAATTTTCGTTTTTATGGAATGATATGATTCCTTTAAAAAAAAAAAAATCTTTACATCATTCATAGTGAAGTCATCTTCAAAATAACATATCTTCTATATATTTATAAAACCTACTTTGCTACATGTGAAGATTTGGTGTGCAAACGGGTAAATCAGTTAAACTTTTAAATTTAATAAATACATTTTAGGAGAACTTGTATCTTATGTTTGATGATACGCTAGATTTTATGTTGAAACTGAGATGTATAAAATTTTGATACCATGGTAGATATCTTATATTTGATGACATGCTAGATTTTATGTTGAAACTGAGATGTATTAAATTTTGATTAGAAGAAAAATAATGAAAGAGTATGTAATATTGTTTTTAAGCTGAAAACTTGTAACTAACAAGCATATAATATATTTTTAGTTATACGATAGCAAATTATTATATTTATTATATAATATATTAACTTAACTTCGTTTACTTGATCATTGAGTAATCTAAAAATCAAATCAGAATCTGGTCTTGTTAATACATTGATCTCCTTGAAAGATGACGGTCAAGCAAAATTATTTAAAACTTTGTGTAAAAATATTGGGCGCCATCCCATCACCCAAATTCTGCAATGTACAGGGATATGAGTATTTAGGCGTATGTTAGTTTACCATTAACTTAAACAAGTTTAAAAACCATTACAAACAAATAATAATAAAAGAATTCCTAGTAATGTGAACTCTTGAAATTGTGTATTTGTGTTCAAAGAGTTTCTAACAAAAGCTCAAGACTGCCTCATTGGACTTGAGTTAATATGAACATAAGAACACAAAACTCCATTTGATACAGTGCACCATAATCTCATTCCCTCAATATAGCATCGTCATGCAGATCCTTTAGACCTAAAAGCAAAGAGTTCTTCAAGCTCTCGAATGTGACTACACCTTTATCGACATCCATCAACAATGGGAATCCTTTACATATTCTCCGATCAGACCCTCGCCACCCAACTTTTCCTCAATCAAAGGCAGGCCGGTGATCCTGATTCCTGAAACACGAATTGATTCATTTATTGCAGCCATTGAAATTTTAAAGAAATGGATTTTTTTAGCGGCTAACTCATACATACACACCATCTAGTTCTACTGCTAAATCTACACCTTTGTTCTAATACAGAAACTGTTTACAGGTTTGTATGGATTGTTTGGATACAATCTTGGTAACTAACATATGACACATACATGTTTTATACATACATACGAAAGGACATGTTGATTGGCTATGTTGGTTGTTCCCACCGGTTCATTTTGGCGCCGAACATAACTGCTTTCAACCATTTTTGGTCCAAGGACATATCTGTCTTTTCAGAGTTGTTTGACTCATTATCATGTGTCTTTGTTTTGTTTGCAGCCCTGTTCTTCAGATCCGGTTATTGTTGACCCATATTACAGCCTTCTGATCTTGTCCATTTGACCCATTTGCAGCCGCGTATCATATGATTAACTAATACATACCTATGATCTACTTTATTCTACATACATATACATTACATACTAATACATATGTTCATTATTTACATATTTACAAATACATATAAAACAAGTTTGCATTTATACATTAACATTAACAGGAATGTAATAACAAAGAGATACCACATTTTATGTTATAAGCTTAATCTTGTAATTTGTAAGCTAAAATTTGGTAATATATTAAATGTTGTGGACCGATCATATTATAATCATTCGATATATGATATCATGATATTGAAAAGAAGTTGTAAAAGTATTTCTTGTTCTTTAATTAATTAACTAACTCAAACATGATCACACAATTTTACTGCATACAATCTGATTTTATCAATTAGATTTTGTTTCTTATTAATCGATCGTGACAATTAGGAGTCTCATACTCGTTTGTGATCTTAGCTTGTTTTAATGAGCTCAAAGAACTTTATGAGGGGTTAGAAACAAGTTTTTATTCAAATGTCTGAGGTCTAAGAACCTCAATAGATTATTTGGAAAATTCTGAAGTTGTACGAACTATCAAATTTTCACAAATATGCTTTGATATACACAAATATGCTTGTTAGCTTCTGTTTTACAGTTATTTGTAGCGTGGTGGAATACTTCAAGATAAAAAAGAATTCAATACATGACAAAGACAAGTTTAATATTTTAAAACTTTCAATGTTCATGTGCAACAGGTTGAAACTTAATAACTTTATTATAAACATTGAATGTATCTTACAAAACTTGGTTGTTACAGAAATACTCTCTGTAACTCTTTCAATAAATGAACCAAATCGCATTGCATCTCGTCTAAGTACCCACTTGATCGACTTTTACATTTCCTTAAACGATATTTAAGGGCTTTTTCTTGAACAGACTAGAATTTGGAAACCGAGTCTAAGCAGCAGGCGTAAGAGTGTGAGAAGAGAAGCAAACCACAATAGGAGTTAGATTATCAGTTGAATGAAGGCGTAAGGCCTGATTGACGAGCTCTTTAGCACATCGTTGAGGGTCGTTATGCTGCTTTAGTTGACACCGAACAAGGGCCACCGCTTCTTGATTTGACATAACGTCCCAGATCCCGTCACATGCAATGATCATAAACTAATCATTATCTGTCAACAGCGTTTGTCTCACATATGGTTCAGCAATCAGCATCTTATCCTTCTTCATGTACCGGTCTCCAAGTGCACGGGTCACACCAAGTTGACCATTCAAGTATCCTTCTCCATCAAAGTAGCCACCTAACCTCTCACATCTTTCCTTTTCCTGTAAACAAGTCGAACCCCTGTGGTCTTGAGTCATCTGTGCTGCAGACCCATTCCTACATAGTACCGCCCGACAGTCACCAGCATTTGCTATTATTACATGTCTTCCCATGATCAAAACAATTAAAGCTGTGGTTCCACAATAATCGCTCACACTGCATTCATCAGCTAGCGTTTGATCAGCCTGTAGAAACGCTTTGCTATGAAACTCCTCGACTTGTTTTAAGAACAAATCACTTGAATCTGAAGCACCAGTGGGTGTTGTTTGTGGAATATCAGAACCCTCAAAGAACAATCTCATGGTGTATTCCTTAACATAAGACGCTGCCTTGGACCCACCATGACCATCAAGTAAAGCGTAGAACGAACTCGCGAGACCACCCCACTTATAAGCATCACCCAAGAGCTTAGACAGATCATCAATCATGATATGTTGGTCTTCATTTAAACTGCTTCCTCCTATATCCGCATGACTTCCTGACCTTATGCTTGTTGGACTAAAACGCCTTGCAGTAGACTCTACAGCCATATTAGTCTTGACATTAGCAGAGCAACATACAACCTATAAAAACAAAGAACCGTATGTCAGCATTATCAATAAGCCATAACAAACAACAACAAAATATTATATTATATTATATTATATTATATTCCTGTCCCATATTTAACCAGAGCACAAAACAATTCTAATTAACACATAACAATGAATCATAAAACTTACCAGATTCTCAGAGACTGAGTGTGAAACCGATTCAGATTCGGGTGAAACAACAGCAAGATTTAGGCGATCAAAATTGAGTTGATCACACATCATATCTGCGGCTCCAGTAATCATCTTTTGAATCGAAAGAATGTATGTATGGATTTGTGTTTATAAGAAATTAGGGTTTTGGTGTGTGGGACAAATTGGGGCTGTGGATTTATGATTATATACTATACGTTGCGTGAAAATCAATCAATCAATCAACTGTATATCACTAAGATGCTGCGTGTAGCTCAATCAACTATTTAGATACGCGGGCTATTTGAATTTCTAGTGGGTAACCAAACCCAAATATGACATAGGGATTTTTATCTTTTGTAACTACTGTCTACTGCAATTGTTATTTCTAGTTATAAATTGATTATATTTTCGTAATTATAGGGATTTTTATCTTGAAATATTATTATTTATATTATGTTTATCTTTAAGTACTCTTTTTTAAACATTCACTTTCACTCAAACAAACACAAACTAGCCTGAACTCAACACAAGGACGGCAGGCCGCCAAAAGCCAATTACATCCTATACAACGGGTATTTTCCAAACTAGATTATTAAATCTAGACTTATGCTTTAACCAAAATAAATGACAAAAAGTCATAGACATTACATTCTCCATTATCTCTACCGTCTTAGTATTTTTGCCTTTAAAAATCTTGTCATCCTAGCTTTCCAAAGGCACCAACATGCCACTATAATAAATATCATGTACTATTTTCTTTCCCATTTTACCAACATCAACCACCTCATGAAGCTTTAGAAGAACTCGAATCTCAAAGATGAAAAACGGTTCCATCTTACACCAAACGCCCACTCGATCCCAAACTTCATTGGCGACTATACACGCGGTGAACAAGTGAACCGAGGATTCCAGATCGTAGTTACACAGGCGCACATAACATAATCGAGGCTAACATGACGTCTCTCCAATTCCACCCTTGTCGTTAGACGATTCCTTTCCACCATCCAAACCATAATATTGCACTTCAAAGGAACCCACAATAACCATTGTATCTAGCCATGCTTTCACCGCCATCTGCCCAAAACATAAGAATATGTCATTTACAACAAATTTGATTTCTCAACAATTAACAATATGTGAAGGCAGTTCATTACTTATTTGCTTCCTATTTGCGGGTTCTTAATATTCAAATGCAGTGCTTTGAATTTAATTTAGTGTTAACTCTGACATTTAAAAGTCAAAATTTACCTCTTATACTTTACCTTTGGCTCGAGCAAGCAACTTGTACTGATTCTTGAACAAGGATACCAAAAAGACATAACTCTAAACTTTATTGAATACCCAAAAATTGTATGACACACCATATATTAGTTGACAAAAGAACCATTGTTTTGCAAGAATCTTGCTATTGCATATGCAAAATATTCGAATGGAACTCAACGTGGTCACCTCAACGACCAAAACACGTATGATGAATTAGCAGGTGATAAGACATGTCCGTGAAGTTACAAACACTCTGCCCTAGTGAGTAATAACCTGTCTCTGTGGTGTCCTAACCATGATTGCCGGTTCTTCAACGGCAACTTGTTTTTGACTAAACTAAAACAAGTTACAAATACAAATTGTCCATTTTAGTATGTTAATTTATACATATACGCCCTTCATCTAATTTAAATTGTTTCTTCTCATCCTTTCACTAGCAATATTTTATAGAATGTTAAAGCCAACCGAACCGCTTAATCAAAAGTGAATCACATGGCTCAACTAGTTTGAGATTTATCATTTATGGTGGGTGGCACACAAATTAAAAATTTTAATAAATGGATATAAAAGTTAATACGACTATTTGTGTCTTGCAACTTTTGATGTGTAAATTGAGCTATATAAAAACAAGGTTAAAGTTATTCTATACAGTGTAACAAAAATGAGAAGAGTGAGAAGGATACAAAACGCATAATAGATCATGAAATATGGCACAATGAGCCACAAAATATAACACATTGCCAAAAAATATAACACAAGGCCGAAGAAAAAAGACACAATGAATTGAAAAAAATGACACAATGATGAAAATAAGAAAATGACACAATGGTACATAAAAGAAACAATGATATAATGCATATTCCAAAAACTACAAGCTAAAACCCCAAAAAACGAAGACCTAAAAACTAACGTCGTAGGGTTCGATAAGTCGGTTCCAATGCCGCTTGGATGAGTTTAATCGGAGTCTGTTTGATACCCTTTCTACGACTTCCTATTTTTCTTTCACTGTGTATTTGATCCTAACCCATAAAAACAATTACAACTAATAAACGTGAAGAAAAAACAAAAGAACACTCTTTAAACAACCACACACTAAAGTTTTTGAAACGAACGGTATTGTCTGATAGAGTTCATAACGTTATGCAAAATATACATACTAAATGTAAGTTACTACGCCAATGATCTCCAGCCCAGCTGGTTTGAGGTGGGAAGGTTTACCTCCTTAGAGGGTTCCTGCCCGGGTTTGGTCTCAGGTTCGATTCCCACGTTCCACCGAAAAAATAACCATTGGGTTTGAAAGGAGAAACCTGTGTGGTTCATATGGGATTCGATCCTGGGCAGTGGTCGCTTTGCAACACGGGATTTACCGCTGAAACACTACTCTCCAAAAAAAAAATGTAAGTTACTACATGCATCACCATGTGAAGACATCATCAAATATGTGAATGCTATTACATTTTAAACCGTCCCTTTATTTATTTATTTATTTATTTTAACAAATTTCAAGAAGTTAAAAACCATGTAAGAAATATTAAAACCTCTTACAACGTAGAAAAGACATAAGATACTTAAAAAGGAACATGTTGCATGATGGTAGAGTATGAAACTGTAAAGTGCAGCTTAAATAAATAACTAAAGTCAATTCAAGTTTTCTAATTGAGTTCATTATTAAAAAAACAACACTACTAATATTGTAGTAACATATAATGATAGTAATAATTAGTAATTAACTAATTATATTATATATAAGTTAATAATCCAACATTCCAACCCATCTCGTTTACCTTTTTTCCCTCCATTTGTAACGAAAATATGACTCCAAAACTTAACTTCTTTTTAACACCTTAATAAACACCTTCTAATCTACTAAGCCTACTCCTAAATCTAAACATTATCTACAACCTGACTTGAAAAATACCCCTACAAAGGCTAAACGCCTAAACGCATAGTCCACAAACTAGTTTCGGTTTAGATCAGACTTGGTCAAAACCGACTTTAGCTAGAACCGGTCTTAGATTTGACAAGGAAATGATCAGTTCAGGTTTAACCATTTTCAAACCGGTATCAAAGAATAAGTTCCCGACCTGACTACAACCCACTAGTTCGGATTGGCTACATACCATCAAGTCAAACCCATTTTAAAACCGGTTCCGGGTCCGTTCCAATACCATTTTCTTAACACCACTATGTCCACATGAAGAAAGAAAAAAGACAACCACACATTTCTACACACCTAAGGCTTTATGGTACGAAATGTAACCCATCTTAGCGCCATATCAAAAGGGAATCCACTGCGTCATTTTAATAACACCAATTAATATATTAACGCCCCTTTAATTAAAGAAAAGAAAAAAGAGAAACAAAATAATCTGATTGGTTGTAACAAAGGAGGTCCACCTGATCATGTTGTTTGTCGTCGTTATTGTGCTTACGGGCATGCAATGCCGGCTCCCCAATGACGCTCAAAAAATGTGTGGTGGCGGCTATTGATGGGGTTTTTACAAAGGTGAAAGTTTTGCGTTATTCGGTACCATGCAATCTAACCAGTAACCGCTAGTACCTTTGGTACCAAAATTTAACTATTTTTTTTTTTGAACGACCAATAAATTGGAATCACTCACGAAATACTGGAGTATCATCGTGCCATCAGTGTTGTCACGCGATCATATTCCACCACCAAGTCACCAATTCAGGAGGAAACTCATAATTATGAGAAAAATCCCCTTTGTGAGATTCGAACCCAGGACCTTATGGCCCCTAAGTTTTATCTCACCACCAAGATATCACTATACTATAATTCCTTGTCAAAATTTAACTATTTGAATAAAAATTATTAAATGCAAATGACTTGACTGACGAGGGTCATCATCAATCATTAATAACCTCCTTGTCCTTCACTCCTTCCCAACTTGACAATCCAATAACAAGACTCCAATTCAAACATAAATTATTATCAACAAATGAAAAACAAATAGACAAGTGGACCAGTTGACCGGCGGCTAACCACGACAACCACCACCACAACCATGCCGGAACAACTCCGATCACCACCTTCCACCTTCTTCCTCTCCATCCTTATCCTACTCTACTCATCAACACCTTATACATCAGCAATAATAATAATATCCACCATCACACCAAACCAAACCATCAAAGACGGAGACACCATCGTCTCACCTCAACAAACCTTCGAACTCGGTTTCTTCAGCCCAAATAACTCCACAAACCGTTACGTCGGAATATGGTATAAAAACATCTCAACCGGAACTGTTATTTGGGTCGCCAATCGTAACACACCACTCACAAACTTTTCCGGCGAACTATCATTAACCACACAAGGAAATATAATAATCCGTACAGTCGCCGGAGGTGACGTCATATGGTCGTCGAGTAACACGTCAGCATTAAAAAACCCGGTGGGTCAGCTTTTAGATACGGGTAATTTTATAGTTATGGAAGAAACCGGTGATCGAGAAAATCCTACGTGGCAAAGTTTTGATTTTCCAACGGATACTTTTTTACCCGGGATGAAGTTTGGTAAGGATTTGGTTACGGGACGTGAAATACATTTCACGTCGTGGAAGACGGATGGTGATCCGTCTTCTGGTGGGTATACCGTGTGGATTGATACGCACGGGTACCCACAAATGATTGTTAAGGAGGGGATGGATATTAGGTTTAGGGCGGGCCCGTGGAATGGGGATAGGTTTTCTGGTGAGCCCAATTTGAGGCCCAACTCGGTTTATAGGTTTGGGTTTAGTTTGAATGAGAGAGAAATGTATTATTATTTTGATTTGCCGGATGCTTCGGTGACTACGCGGGTTGTGATTCGGCCCACGGGTAGTTTTGAAAGGTTGTTGTGGATTGACAATAGGCGGGAATGGTTGTTGTATTTGACTCCGCAGAATGATAATTGTGACCGGTATAAGTTGTGTGGGTCGTTTGGGAGTTGTAATATTAATAATTCGCCGGCTTGTGGGTGTTTAAAAGGGTTTGAACCGGCGTCACCTGACCAATGGAATGTGGCGGATTGGTCTCAAGGGTGTCGTCGGTCGACACCTTTGGAATGTGGGGCGGACGAAGGTTTTAGGATGTATTCCGGTGTGAAGTTGCCTGACACGCAAGGGTCGTGGTTTAACCAGACTATGACCCTTGATGAATGTGAGCGGTTTTGTAAGAGGAATTGCTCATGTACGGCTTACACGACGCAGAATATAACCGGAGGTGGGAGTGGATGCTTGGTGTGGTTCGGCGATTTGATGGATATTAGAACATTTGCGGAAAATGGGCAAGATCTTTATATACGAATGCCAGCATCCGAGTTAGGTAAATATGTTTCTAGTCAATTTTTGTTATATGATTTTGAAAATGCATGTGTATATAAACCCTAAACCTTAAACCCTACACTTGCAGCAAAAGATAAAAGCTCGGGTGCAAAGAAACTAAAGATCATTCTCCCTATGGTATTGGTATTATTGGTCATACTAGTTTCTATGTGCATATATTGTCGAGTTAAGAAGAGGAAGTCAATGCAAGAAGGTAATTATTTTAGGGAAAAACATCTAAATAGAAGTTGAAAATTAAAATCACCAAAAATGAACGTTGACTTTGCTTCTTTATTAGGGACACAAGAAGAGGACCATGGTTATGATGCTGGAAATACAAACTCTAAGGATGATCTAGAACTACCACTCATCGACTTTTCTATCCTGCGTAAAGCTACCGTCAATTTTTCAGACAATAATAAACTCGGAGAGGGTGGTTTTGGACCCGTTTATAAGGTAAGAAAGTGAATGCATGACTTGTTACTTATGTTGGTTTCCGTCATTTTATGGGTCTATCCATTAAGTTCTATTATAGGTGTGTTAAATAGGTCGTGTTTGCAGGTTGGTAAGTCAAACTCGACACTAACTGAAAATTCGACACAATACTAACCCAAGAATCATGTCATACACATGAACCTAGACATGGTATGCTTATTCGCAAATTGACATAATCACCAACGTGTTTAACCCAAATTATTATTAATATTTTTGTCCAACCCGGACACGACCCATTTAGCTAAGTTGTTCTCTAGTTCAACATGAAAGACCTAAACATGTTTAGACTAAACCAAACTTATGAATTACGTGCGAGGCCCATGTCGCGTTTTTGTATCATATTTGAAATCCACATCCTATTCTTAGATAATCAGAATCTTTTAAACACCATCCCCTGCATCCAACTTGGTTGGAACATATTTGTAAATCATTGCAGAAGGGAATGTTTATAAATATGTCATACTTACCTCTTTGATCGTTTTCAGGGTGTGATGGAAGACGGACAGGAAGTAGCAGTGAAGCGGTTATCAAGAACTTCAACTCAAGGACTCAATGAGTTCAAGAATGAAGTTATCACCATTTCCAAACTGCAACACCGAAATCTTGTACGACTATTAGGCTGCTGCATTAAGGGAGCAGAAAAAATGTTGGTGTATGAATACATGCCAAATAAAAGTCTCGACTCGTTTATATTCGGTATGATTCTTTTAAAACCAAATATTATGTATTGAAAAACAGGTGGATACGTAAACTTAGATGTATAAACTACCTGCAGATGAAAGTCAGCGCAATGTACTCGACTGGCCGACCCGTTTTCATATCATCAAGGGTATTGCTAGAGGACTTTTGTATCTGCATCAAGATTCTAGACTGAGAATCATCCATAGAGATCTCAAAGTCAGTAACATTTTGCTTGACCGTGATATGAACCCGAAAATATCAGATTTTGGTATGGCCAGAACCTTTGGAGGAAACCAAATAGAAGCAAACACAAACAGAGTTGTTGGAACATAGTAAGACTCATCAGTCATCTCATATTCACCTATTTAATTCTACTTGTTTACTACGATTTAAAAAAAATAATAATCAACATATTGACTACAGTGGCTACATGGCACCAGAGTATGCAGCAGACGGCCTTTTTTCAATAAAATCAGATGTATTTAGCTTCGGTGTTTTAGTGTTGGAGATCGTGAGCGGTAAAAGAAACAGAGGGTTTTCCCACAAAGAACACAAGAACAACCTTATTGGACATGTTAGTTTTGTTCTAATTTAACCAACAACCATTATCATTAGAGCTACGAAAATGGGCAAGTCAGGCGGGTTGGGTAACGGGTCCAAATAAGGTCCAAATAGATATAAAAACACAACCCATTTTACAACTAAACGGGTCCAAATTGCCACCTCTAAATTCATCATCTATGCATATGTTCTGATTAAATTGTTCTTAAATTTTAGGCATGGGGGCTACATAAAGAAGGCAAATCATTGGAACTGGTTGCAACATCTTTTAAACGAATCAACCAATTTATCAGAAGTGCTACGGTCAATTCATGTTGGTTTGTTGTGCGTTCAACAGCGTCCAGAAGACAGGCCAAACATGTCTTCTGTGGTCCTAATGTTTGCGAGTGAGGGTGAGTTGCCGCCACCGAAGCCACCAGGTTTCTTTTATGAAAAAGCTACAACAAATAGCAATTCTTCTTCAAGTACATATGAAAATAATTCAACTAATGAACTTACGATTACTATGTTGAATGCTAGATAGCTAATTTATTTAATAACATATTGTACAAAGATCTATAGCTTTGTGTCATAAGTATGCCAAACTAAGCCAATATGAACTTTGTAAAATTTTGTTACATATGTAGAGGGCGATGCCAACCTTTTCATATTTATTAGATATAGTGCGAGTTACAGGCGGAATTCTTGGTATGAGTGGCAAAACTGGATGGTTAGGTTGTGTAACGGGTTTGGGTCAAAATGAGCTATACGCGACTGGTACATGGTGATAAAGCAGTGTACATGTCCGCTCATTTGCAAATTATACTTTTATTTTTTCAACCCAGTATAGCCCGTTAGAAAAATAGTACAACGCGGTTTAAGACATGCATGTAGTAGTCTTTCGCATAGAATCGCTATGAGTATGGAATACTTATAACCAGATGCAATAGCAAGATCATGTTACAAAGCCAATAGAAATATGCTTGATCACTAATATAGAGGCCCCCCTCACACTAATATAGAGCATCTACTGTGAATGCTCTAATGGCTAGATAATATGCAGAACTTCTAATGATCAAGTTAATGGAAATTTATATAGGTTAAATACCAACCCTACGATTTTACATTTTGACGTTAACAGAGTTTGAAGACAAATATGTAGTTTACTTCTAGAACATAATAAAAACTAGAAATTTTAAGTGACGTCCACCAATATACAAGCTTATGGACTGATGGAGTCTTTTTAGAGAGAAGTGAAGAGTAGTCCTATAAAGGAACCGAATGAACACTAACACGAACACATAATTGAAGACAATTTTTTGTTCTTGTTTGTTCATAAAGAAAATTGTCATGTTCGTGTTTGTCTGTGCTTATTCGTTTAAACCTGAACAAACATAATTGAACAAACATAAACGAATACAAATGAACATGATTGAACAAACACAAACGGATCAGTTTAATACATTACAAGTAATTCAAAAACACATCTAAATTAGGGTTTCACGCATACTAACAATAAGCAGTTTTTTTTATATACATAATAAATAAGTGATCACTTACGATAAGTTCAATTGGAAAACCAATGGTGTATTACTATAAAACCAATTACTAATTGGTTATAGTTATACAAGTAGCAAGAAAGCCCATTTTATGTTTATATTTATATAAATATAACTAGTTATGTGATCATTTAACTTTAAACGAACATAAATGAACGAACTTAAACGGACGTTCACGAACATAAATGAAAAAAACACAACGTTTGTTCATGTTCATTCATTTAATTAAACGAACTTCCCGCCGAAGAAGTTCCTAACAACTCATAAATGTTCGGTTCTATTACTGGCCTAGTGAAGAGAGGAGGAAGTCTCAACACCTTTGATAGGAAGGGCGGGCTAGGCTCCTTTCATAGGAGATTAGGAGGGGAATGTGGGTTGGATTACTGAATTAGGTCTAGTGGGCTGGGCCTCATACAAGTTGAAGCTCATATGCATTGCTGAATACCCATCCTCACATATATTTATGCAACTAGGTTGATAATCGGACGCGCGTTGCGCGTTGGTGTAATATGCTTGTAATGTAATTTTTTTTGTGTTGGGACTATCACGTTGTCTTTGTTTATTTAACAAAGCATGTTTTGTTAGTCATATAAAAAAGTTTGATATAAAACATAAATGTTATCTGTATTAATATGTTGCAGTTATGGATTATTAATGCATCTTTATTTAGGCATATAGGCATTCTTTAGGAGGTTTTTATACAATGAATACAATCTGAATAACTTTCAAGTTTCAACGTGTGAACCGTTCCAACCATCTCCATTTTAGTTAAGTCCTTTACCATTTTGAGTTTTTGACCAGCTAGAGATAAGTCATAACATGAATCGACCCATTTATAGGTAAAGTCAAATCTGTCACTTATAGTACATAAATCATAACTACTGTGACAATGTCAACACTTGTGTTGCCACAAGTCTCCTTAATCTTTAGAGCTACTTCAACTTAATCTTCCAGGAAGAATGTGTTCCTTTTTTTCCTGCATTTTAAGGACATATAGTTGAAGAACATAACTCATTACAGATTATGCAAAAAGAAAGTCAAATCCAACACACCCATGAGGGTAAAGACAACCCATTACATGTCCGTCATGTTAAATCGAACACTATCATAACAACTCCTAATTTCACTATTGTTGACTTTTTAGTACCCAAAAAATTAATATTTATTTTGATCACAAACTTGCAGATTATCCAAGCAACCCTCTTTTTCTTCTAAATTGTAACTTTACTTTCTAGCAAACATTAAAGTGTTTTAATGGCTTTGAAAGTAGTACCTTTTCTTAAACCTGTCATACAATATGGATGGATATGTAGAAATTATTCCATCTAGTTGCAATACTCAATTCCCATCACCAAAATCATGTTGAATTCCGTTGACTTTCTTGCTAAGACAGAGAAACCTGATGCAAAACCCATTGTATCCTATAGCAACTTTGAAAATCTTTTAACCCTGCAATCTCTTAATGAAAACTAAGTTCTGAATATTCATACCAACACTCAAAACCGTACCGATTGTTGCTTTTAGTACTCAATAAAAATGACCCCTGGAGCGTCGCAACCCGCGAGTAAAAATAGGTGGTGGACATGGCACATCACTACTGAATCAAGTGGGGGCGATTTCTACTGCCAACAATGTCGTCCTTACTCACACCAAGCATATGCAACCTATAACATTCAATGAAACCATCAATCCAGGTCATCAAAAAAAAAAATAAAAAAAATGGAAGAGATCATGATATTCTCCTCTGTTCCCTACACATCTCCTTTCCTTCCTTTTGACAGATTCCAATCTCAGTCTCAACATAGATTTAGTCAAACAATAACTTATTGAACATGAAAATAAAGAAGGTTATCGATACTCACCCTAAGGTCCACCAACAAACCGAAACCCTTCTTCTGATCAGGAACCACCGTCGCCCACCACCAGGCTTCCCCTTTCTGTGACCGGTGAACCCGAGTTGACTGGGTTTTGTTATATTTGTCCGAGTCCCACTGAGCTGAACCAGATTCTGAATCCATCGGTTCGGCTTCTGCCTCAATCGTTTATCATCGATAACCCTCACCTTCGTTGTAACGCCCCGATTTTACCGAGTAAAACAATAATAATATTTTATTCATAAAACGATTTTAATTCGTTAACAATAATATCCTTTAGCGAGAAATACATTCTTGTTTGCTAAGAACTTATTTCGTTTTAAAATCAATTAGATATCAAACGTCCTTTTTCTTTTTCAAATTAGTAATTAGTAATATGAACAAACCATACTACTATAAATAATAATAGCATAATAATAAACAAGTCAATAATGACTAAACACAAGAAAATGTGTTCAGTATGTTATCCTCGATGACAAATAGAAGGAAACCAGCTTTGACCATTCTTTGTTTTGTTTACTTACTTATCTATTTTTTTTTTATTTAATAAGTAAGAAATAAATAAATCATCCTTGACAACTTCAAAATGGAACCCAGACGCATGCTCCTTTTCATTTCCCACGCATTAAAAGCTGATATCAATTAAACCATTAAAATCGGTTTGTTTATACCCACATGAAACCAAATCTGATCATTCCCAACACTCTAACCATATTATAAATTAAATCATTCCATAACAACCTTCTCCTTCACCATAACCTAACTCTCCCTCTCGCTATAGTCCAGTGACCGGACTTGGTTTCCGATGAAACCCGTCGGCCAACAACCACCACCGGAGCTTCACACTCACAGCCCATCCCCTCTTGTTTCTGAACACAACCTCCCCATTCCAGTCACCAGTGACAGCGGCAGCGTGAGGGTTACAGGCCGAATAGAGAAGGATAATGCGAGTGGTGGTCTGGTCCTAGAAATGAGTCCAGGTTTGAGACCCGAATCTGGTTGGTTTCCATTTGGTCTTTTCTTCAAGTCGGGCATTGACTCTGGTTTGGTTTGATTTGCTTCTGTTCGAGTAGTTCGGGAAGGTCAGGTCTGTTCGTTTTCTGTTTCTCTATTCGGGTCAAACATTGGTCAACTGGGTTCGAGTAGATCGGGTGTTTGGGACTCGGTTCGTGTTCAGCCTCTTTCAGTCAACCATGGTCAACTCTGGTCAAACACTTAGTCGCAGTCAAAGCTCGTCAACACGAAAACCAGGACAGATGGCGTGACGTTTTGTTCGCGAGTTGTCATAGGAAGGTATAACGCACGCCACGACTCTTATTCTTTTCGTGTACAATTTTATATAAATATATTGTAGAAAACTTAAACGAACCGAACCGACTTGTTTATGTAAAACACTTATGTTAATGAATATATGGGATATTCGAATAGGCGAAGCATATGAATACTTATACGTATACTTGTATTATTAACACGATTATTCAAGTCTAATACTAGTCGTTTTTACCATTTTGTCTTCGGGCTAATAAATAATAACTTACTTATATACAAACGATTTTTAATTAAATGTTGAACTACATGTGTAAACATATCGCCTATTAAAATGTATAGCTTCTCATTATTCTAGTGTTAATAAATTAAACCGTTTGTCGTATTTATAATCGCTTAGCTAAACAATGTTGTGATTTAGAAATTGACGATTGAGTTTTGAGATAAAAATAGACGACTTGTTTCGTTGGCTTATTACAAAAACAGAGGAAACTCTGCCCAAATTTCTACAAAATATAAGAAACATATCGGATAGTCAAATCTACTATTTGGTACAATTAAAGCTATATTTTACAAATAGATTATATTCAAACTCTATATTATCATAATAGAAGTATATATCTATAAATACATATTTATATATCGTTAGACGAACAACTCGTGCATTATTTTCATTATCCAAAAATGTTTGTTTCACAATTGTTTTAGAGACGCTATTTTGAATACTATATTAAAGGCATATACTTTGTGTGATTAAACATACACATACACCTTTCAAGAAACTAAGCTAAGTACTATCGGTTCGTTAAGTTATACACATTTAAAGACACGTATTATTTACAATACGAGTCTAGGTAGTTGAATAAACTATCTTTACAACCAATAAACAAAATAAGTTCATTGCATTAGAAATTAAGGCATCCTTTACTTGTAATAGGACACAAGAGATTCAGTCAATCCAGTTTCAGACATTGTTTATTATTCTTTCATAACGCACTCCAGGTGAGTTCATACTTGTCCCCCTTTTATTCTTTATTCTTTGGGGCTCAACATGTATCACTATCAAAACTCAAATGATTTCATACTCTAAAAACTACTACGCTCAATCTAAATGCTTGTATGCTATGCCATGCTAGAATTCTAAATTCTAACATACAATTGTTCTATTAGCAAACAACCCACCTTACATGTATAGCGCTATAGGTTGACACGCCGCCCCCTTTATGGGTCATGATAAGTTTAAAGTCTTTTGTGTTATCAAGTGTTGTTGCCTTTTGTATGGTTCTACATGCATATGCTTATAACATGATGATTCGAGTAAGACTATACTTATACTATATGCTTAGACTACAAACTAGTATGCTCACCAATGCTTTATGTGTTGACGGATATTTTATACATGTTGCAGGAAAAGCTTGATGAGACGATACAAGAAACATCACTTAGGATTTCGGCCTTAGAAACAAACAAAACAATCTTTATTTTACTTCATGTTCAAGTTAATGTATTTTTCTCATGAACAAATTGTATACTTGTTGAATCTTAGATACGAATGAAATCTATTTTAATCTATTGTCACAATTTAGTGTTATGAAGTCTTTGAGCAATCTATCCCAAGTCTCGCCCCGATGTATTCCGCCATCGGTTGGGGTGTGACAGATTGGTATCAGAGCCATAACTATAGGGAATTAGGAAAATTGCCATGATTGACCTAGTCTATAGTTAGGAACCTTTATTTGACTCCTTCCTTTACATGCTTGAAATACTTGATTTTTCTACTTGTTTCATATCAATTTCATAAACCTTAAAGATGCATGCCTTTCCTAAGGCAACGTATACTCCAAAACAAAGACTCGTACTTCACAAACGAAAGAATCTCACCGAAATAGGAGTGATTCCCTTACTTTGGTGACAACTTTCAATCATTCATTTTTCTAAAACTTTTGAAATTTCACTATCGAGATAGGAGTGATTTCCTTACCTTGATGGCGATTTCACTCATCTCACTCTAATGGAACCTTACCAAAGAGTTAGGATTAACTTCTTTTACTCTATGGATAAGTACAAATCCACAATTCGAAGACGACAGCACCAAGTTAGGAGTGATATCCACATCTTGATGACTAGTTTCATATTCCCTCATTTTGTAGAAGCTCTACTACCAAGTTAAGAGTGAATTCCTTTATCTTGGTAGCGCTTCTTTCCTATACATTGTTATAGCAACTTTATCATCAAGCTAGGAGTGATTCCCTTTACCTTAATGATTAGTTCCATTCCTTAAATTTTTCAATTTCTCCAAAATCTTAAACTTTCGATTGAGAATGGACATGTAGTAATTGGAAGGGTGAATACCGTTAACCGAAATCTCGGCGAGAGTATTTCCACCTATTAGGCCAAAGCATGTTCCCAAACTCAACGGGAAATTCAAATCACTTTGGTTAATCGTATTTCCGTTCAGGAACAATCCAAGTCATGTACAAATTTCTTTTACATTCTACAACCAACTTCAAGTCCATTTTAGTAGATGCGTTACTTAAACCTCTCTCACTTCTGCCTAATCCTAGTTTCGAATTATCAAAAGTATCGGTAAACATCACCATTACTGAAAATATTTAATTTTTAATATCTTCAAATATTTTATCATAAATTGGTTTCATATTAAAGCGTTTTATTTGCAAGTATTTTCAATAATGCACTTTACAAAGTTTTCTCCAACCTTATACATCGATTGACAATCGATTCTATAAAACGTTATATGTTGAACAAACCGAATTTTTCACATTTATGACATTTTGTTCGAATGAAATATCAAATAAATATTCTCAAGTAATATAAATTATTATAATAAACATTCCGAAAATATTTATACATCCAAAACCTTAACTTTATGTAATTTTCCACTGATATTATCATATTTCACATTCTATGCTTATCTACCTTACATTATACCAAATTAATTTTTAATATCAATTAATAATCCAATTACTACTCTATACGTTCTAACATTTGTTAACCTCTAAATTACAGAAATGCTTAATGCTAGCTATTATTTTTCATTATTATATTTTTGTCATATTTGATTCAACCCATATGAATCTCTCCATAACATACTCGAAATTTTTAACAAATATTTACCTACACTTTATGATTTCATAATGTATTGTATTTTCTTTTCGCCGTTCTAAATCTCCCTTGTATTTTCTAAAAACAATCTCGTTCGAAACAGGTACACAATTAGTTTCGTTATGTGTGATTTCATAATGTTTAAAAAAAATTACGAATATGAAATTTTCTTTCATGAAACATGAAGCCCTTTATTTACCTAGCTCTTTTCGCAAGCAAATGTCTATAAATTATTAATTTTTATTTTTGTAAGACCAATCATTTTCATAAACTTGATTTCATGTCAACTAGTCTATACCCACATGTCCACAAATTTTCAAGCCTAACGAGTTAAACTATTTACCAACAACGTTTTCATTTTCCACAACCAAGGTTTAAATTTCAACTGTATTCCATATACATCATTCGCTACAAAATTTGATTATTTATTGACCAAAAAAAAAAACTTCATTTTTTTTTTCAAAAATCAAAATTCCTTATCGTCCATCATCCACTTACGATATATGACCTCCATTTCTACAATCAAAATCTATATATTGTCAATATTCTTCAACACATTCTACACATCTTTCTACAAAATATAGTTACTCCTTTAGTTACTCTTGCCAAGGGAATGAGTATTTTTTTTTTCCTTTCATTCTCAATAAACTCAAACATGAAATCCCATCCTGATTATTCGTATACGTTTATCTATGTACTATACAATCGGAACTACCTGTACATATAGGTTTGCAATTGCATCTTAACGCTTTTACAAATACACTTTCAATTTTAATACATTTATATACGACTACTAGAGATCTTTAGGCCTACTCGAGAGTTGGATACATTTCTAGATACACCTTCTTAGCTACAATTATACTTATAAAACATTACTTGATATGCTTTGATAGACATAAATCTTTCCGTAAATTATGAAATCTGATACTTGAAATTCAATGCCTATTCTATGCTACTTTCAAACTTGATCCTATATGAAACTTGTTCATCCATGAACCCTAAGACTTCATTTTGTGTAAGACTAGATTTTCCTATGATATCGAAATTTGATATTCTATAATACTTGTAATATCCTATAAACTTAATTTTTCACTTAATGCATATAAATTGCCAAAAAAAAAAAATAAATTTATCCACAAATTTGAACTCGCTTATACCAAAAAAAAAAAAAACTCAAAGCATCCTAGCACTCATGTTGAACCACCTTTAAACTTGGAACAGTAAACGATCTCTTTCTATTTCAATAAATGCATAAACATGATTTACGCTTACAACCATTATAGGAATACATCCCGTTGGGATGTAGCCTTCCAGACAACCAGTTTTGGTTGTAGCCCATGCCTAAATTCATATGTGCATGTATTCATATACATGCTATCGTGATGCTTACTTGCCTACCTGCATACATCATCATTACGTTATCAAGTCGTTGCATATCCACGTGTTTGTTTCACAAATATAATGACTAGCTCTTAGAGTTAGGACACAATTACGTCATATCCATCGTTTTACTTCAAGTCAGTGTCATAGAAGGACGTAACACCCTAATGTAAGGTAAATTGACGATTGCGGTCCGGAACGTAATCATGAATTTACAGGTACATTGAGGTGGTGTGAAATTCTATTTAGAGTTGTTGGTAGATACTCAGTACAGATTTGAAATATCAAAGGTGTGTTGGGTTAGCTGCGGTACACCTTATATATAAACACTAATGGCGTATCGAAGATGTGACTGAGGGTCAGACCAAGGACCAACCCTAGTCAACCTGTCCAAATCAGAATAAGCACTGCTTTAAGTCTAAACATAATCATCCATGGATTCATTAAGACATCTAAAACATTCTCTATATTACACAAAAGCTTGTTTCTGAACCATACTCAACAACACTTACTATAATCTTTGCATTCATATCATTTCATGAGTTCGTAACCGTGCTTAGCAGTTATTTCCATATAAATTTCGAGACGAAATTTCCTAAAGTAGGGAGACTGTAACGCCCCGATTTTACCGAGTAAAACAATAATAATATTTTATTCATAAAACGATTTTAATTCGTTAACAATAATATCCTTTAGCGAGAAATACATTCTTGTTTGCTAAGAACTTATTTCGTTTTAAAATCAATTAGATATCAAACGTCCTTTTTCTTTTTCAAATTAGTAATTAGTAATATGAACAAACCATACTACTATAAATAATAATAGCATAATAATAAACAAGTCAATAATGACTAAACACAAGAAAATGTGTTCAGTATGTTATCCTCGATGACAAATAGAAGGAAACCAGCTTTGACCATTCTTTGTTTTGTTTACTTACTTATCTATTTTTTTTTTATTTAATAAGTAAGAAATAAATAAATCATCCTTGACAACTTCAAAATGGAACCCAGACGCATGCTCCTTTTCATTTCCCACGCATTAAAAGCTGATATCAATTAAACCATTAAAATCGGTTTGTTTATACCCACATGAAACCAAATCTGATCATTCCCAACACTCTAACCATATTATAAATTAAATCATTCCATAACAACCTTCTCCTTCACCATAACCTAACTCTCCCTCTCGCTATAGTCCAGTGACCGGACTTGGTTTCCGATGAAACCCGTCGGCCAACAACCACCACCGGAGCTTCACACTCACAGCCCATCCCCTCTTGTTTCTGAACACAACCTCCCCATTCCAGTCACCAGTGACAGCGGCAGCGTGAGGGTTACAGGCCGAATAGAGAAGGATAATGCGAGTGGTGGTCTGGTCCTAGAAATGAGTCCAGGTTTGAGACCCGAATCTGGTTGGTTTCCATTTGGTCTTTTCTTCAAGTCGGGCATTGACTCTGGTTTGGTTTGATTTGCTTCTGTTCGAGTAGTTCGGGAAGGTCAGGTCTGTTCGTTTTCTGTTTCTCTATTCGGGTCAAACATTGGTCAACTGGGTTCGAGTAGATCGGGTGTTTGGGACTCGGTTCGTGTTCAGCCTCTTTCAGTCAACCATGGTCAACTCTGGTCAAACACTTAGTCGCAGTCAAAGCTCGTCAACACGAAAACCAGGACAGATGGCGTGACGTTTTGTTCGCGAGTTGTCATAGGAAGGTATAACGCACGCCACGACTCTTATTCTTTTCGTGTACAATTTTATATAAATATATTGTAGAAAACTTAAACGAACCGAACCGACTTGTTTATGTAAAACACTTATGTTAATGAATATATGGGATATTCGAATAGGCGAAGCATATGAATACTTATACGTATACTTGTATTATTAACACGATTATTCAAGTCTAATACTAGTCGTTTTTACCATTTTGTCTTCGGGCTAATAAATAATAACTTACTTATATACAAACGATTTTTAATTAAATGTTGAACTACATGTGTAAACATATCGCCTATTAAAATGTATAGCTTCTCATTATTCTAGTGTTAATAAATTAAACCGTTTGTCGTATTTATAATCGCTTAGCTAAACAATGTTGTGATTTAGAAATTGACGATTGAGTTTTGAGATAAAAATAGACGACTTGTTTCGTTGGCTTATTACAAAAACAGAGGAAACTCTGCCCAAATTTCTACAAAATATAAGAAACATATCGGATAGTCAAATCTACTATTTGGTACAATTAAAGCTATATTTTACAAATAGATTATATTCAAACTCTATATTATCATAATAGAAGTATATATCTATAAATACATATTTATATATCGTTAGACGAACAACTCGTGCATTATTTTCATTATCCAAAAATGTTTGTTTCACAATTGTTTTAGAGACGCTATTTTGAATACTATATTAAAGGCATATACTTTGTGTGATTAAACATACACATACACCTTTCAAGAAACTAAGCTAAGTACTATCGGTTCGTTAAGTTATACACATTTAAAGACACGTATTATTTACAATACGAGTCTAGGTAGTTGAATAAACTATCTTTACAACCAATAAACAAAATAAGTTCATTGCATTAGAAATTAAGGCATCCTTTACTTGTAATAGGACACAAGAGATTCAGTCAATCCAGTTTCAGACATTGTTTATTATTCTTTCATAACGCACTCCAGGTGAGTTCATACTTGTCCCCCTTTTATTCTTTATTCTTTGGGGCTCAACATGTATCACTATCAAAACTCAAATGATTTCATACTCTAAAAACTACTACGCTCAATCTAAATGCTTGTATGCTATGCCATGCTAGAATTCTAAATTCTAACATACAATTGTTCTATTAGCAAACAACCCACCTTACATGTATAGCGCTATAGGTTGACACGCCGCCCCCTTTATGGGTCATGATAAGTTTAAAGTCTTTTGTGTTATCAAGTGTTGTTGCCTTTTGTATGGTTCTACATGCATATGCTTATAACATGATGATTCGAGTAAGACTATACTTATACTATATGCTTAGACTACAAACTAGTATGCTCACCAATGCTTTATGTGTTGACGGATATTTTATACATGTTGCAGGAAAAGCTTGATGAGACGATACAAGAAACATCACTTAGGATTTCGGCCTTAGAAACAAACAAAACAATCTTTATTTTACTTCATGTTCAAGTTAATGTATTTTTCTCATGAACAAATTGTATACTTGTTGAATCTTAGATACGAATGAAATCTATTTTAATCTATTGTCACAATTTAGTGTTATGAAGTCTTTGAGCAATCTATCCCAAGTCTCGCCCCGATGTATTCCGCCATCGGTTGGGGTGTGACAGATTGGTATCAGAGCCATAACTATAGGGAATTAGGAAAATTGCCATGATTGACCTAGTCTATAGTTAGGAACCTTTATTTGACTCCTTCCTTTACATGCTTGAAATACTTGATTTTTCTACTTGTTTCATATCAATTTCATAAACCTTAAAGATGCATGCCTTTCCTAAGGCAACGTATACTCCAAAACAAAGACTCGTACTTCACAAACGAAAGAATCTCACCGAAATAGGAGTGATTCCCTTACTTTGGTGACAACTTTCAATCATTCATTTTTCTAAAACTTTTGAAATTTCACTATCGAGATAGGAGTGATTTCCTTACCTTGATGGCGATTTCACTCATCTCACTCTAATGGAACCTTACCAAAGAGTTAGGATTAACTTCTTTTACTCTATGGATAAGTACAAATCCACAATTCGAAGACGACAGCACCAAGTTAGGAGTGATATCCACATCTTGATGACTAGTTTCATATTCCCTCATTTTGTAGAAGCTCTACTACCAAGTTAAGAGTGAATTCCTTTATCTTGGTAGCGCTTCTTTCCTATACATTGTTATAGCAACTTTATCATCAAGCTAGGAGTGATTCCCTTTACCTTAATGATTAGTTCCATTCCTTAAATTTTTCAATTTCTCCAAAATCTTAAACTTTCGATTGAGAATGGACATGTAGTAATTGGAAGGGTGAATACCGTTAACCGAAATCTCGGCGAGAGTATTTCCACCTATTAGGCCAAAGCATGTTCCCAAACTCAACGGGAAATTCAAATCACTTTGGTTAATCGTATTTCCGTTCAGGAACAATCCAAGTCATGTACAAATTTCTTTTACATTCTACAACCAACTTCAAGTCCATTTTAGTAGATGCGTTACTTAAACCTCTCTCACTTCTGCCTAATCCTAGTTTCGAATTATCAAAAGTATCGGTAAACATCACCATTACTGAAAATATTTAATTTTTAATATCTTCAAATATTTTATCATAAATTGGTTTCATATTAAAGCGTTTTATTTGCAAGTATTTTCAATAATGCACTTTACAAAGTTTTCTCCAACCTTATACATCGATTGACAATCGATTCTATAAAACGTTATATGTTGAACAAACCGAATTTTTCACATTTATGACATTTTGTTCGAATGAAATATCAAATAAATATTCTCAAGTAATATAAATTATTATAATAAACATTCCGAAAATATTTATACATCCAAAACCTTAACTTTATGTAATTTTCCACTGATATTATCATATTTCACATTCTATGCTTATCTACCTTACATTATACCAAATTAATTTTTAATATCAATTAATAATCCAATTACTACTCTATACGTTCTAACATTTGTTAACCTCTAAATTACAGAAATGCTTAATGCTAGCTATTATTTTTCATTATTATATTTTTGTCATATTTGATTCAACCCATATGAATCTCTCCATAACATACTCGAAATTTTTAACAAATATTTACCTACACTTTATGATTTCATAATGTATTGTATTTTCTTTTCGCCGTTCTAAATCTCCCTTGTATTTTCTAAAAACAATCTCGTTCGAAACAGGTACACAATTAGTTTCGTTATGTGTGATTTCATAATGTTTAAAAAAAATTACGAATATGAAATTTTCTTTCATGAAACATGAAGCCCTTTATTTACCTAGCTCTTTTCGCAAGCAAATGTCTATAAATTATTAATTTTTATTTTTGTAAGACAATCATTTTCATAAACTTGATTTCATGTCAACTAGTCTATACCCACATGTCCACAAATTTTCAAGCCTAACGAGTTAAACTATTTACCAACAACGTTTTCATTTTCCACAACCAAGGTTTAAATTTCAACTGTATTCCATATACATCATTCGCTACAAAATTTGATTATTTATTGACCAAAAAAAAAAACTTCATTTTTTTTTTCAAAAATCAAAATTCCTTATCGTCCATCATCCACTTACGATATATGACCTCCATTTCTACAATCAAAATCTATATATTGTCAATATTCTTCAACACATTCTACACATCTTTCTACAAAATATAGTTACTCCTTTAGTTACTCTTGCCAAGGGAATGAGTATTTTTTTTTTCCTTTCATTCTCAATAAACTCAAACATGAAATCCCATCCTGATTATTCGTATACGTTTATCTATGTACTATACAATCGGAACTACCTGTACATATAGGTTTGCAATTGCATCTTAACGCTTTTACAAATACACTTTCAATTTTAATACATTTATATACGACTACTAGAGATCTTTAGGCCTACTCGAGAGTTGGATACATTTCTAGATACACCTTCTTAGCTACAATTATACTTATAAAACATTACTTGATATGCTTTGATAGACATAAATCTTTCCGTAAATTATGAAATCTGATACTTGAAATTCAATGCCTATTCTATGCTACTTTCAAACTTGATCCTATATGAAACTTGTTCATCCATGAACCCTAAGACTTCATTTTGTGTAAGACTAGATTTTCCTATGATATCGAAATTTGATATTCTATAATACTTGTAATATCCTATAAACTTAATTTTTCACTTAATGCATATAAATTGCCAAAAAAAAAAATAAATTTATCCACAAATTTGAACTCGCTTATACCAAAAAAAAAAAAAACTCAAAGCATCCTAGCACTCATGTTGAACCACCTTTAAACTTGGAACAGTAAACGATCTCTTTCTATTTCAATAAATGCATAAACATGATTTACGCTTACAACCATTATAGGAATACATCCCGTTGGGATGTAGCCTTCCAGACAACCAGTTTTGGTTGTAGCCCATGCCTAAATTCATATGTGCATGTATTCATATACATGCTATCGTGATGCTTACTTGCCTACCTGCATACATCATCATTACGTTATCAAGTCGTTGCATATCCACGTGTTTGTTTCACAAATATAATGACTAGCTCTTAGAGTTAGGACACAATTACGTCATATCCATCGTTTTACTTCAAGTCAGTGTCATAGAAGGACGTAACACCCTAATGTAAGGTAAATTGACGATTGCGGTCCGGAACGTAATCATGAATTTACAGGTACATTGAGGTGGTGTGAAATTCTATTTAGAGTTGTTGGTAGATACTCAGTACAGATTTGAAATATCAAAGGTGTGTTGGGTTAGCTGCGGTACACCTTATATATAAACACTAATGGCGTATCGAAGATGTGACTGAGGGTCAGACCAAGGACCAACCCTAGTCAACCTGTCCAAATCAGAATAAGCACTGCTTTAAGTCTAAACATAATCATCCATGGATTCATTAAGACATCTAAAACATTCTCTATATTACACAAAAGCTTGTTTCTGAACCATACTCAACAACACTTACTATAATCTTTGCATTCATATCATTTCATGAGTTCGTAACCGTGCTTAGCAGTTATTTCCATATAAATTTCGAGACGAAATTTCCTAAAGTAGGGAGACTGTAACGCCCCGATTTTACCGAGTAAAACAATAATAATATTTTATTCATAAAACGATTTTAATTCGTTAACAATAATATCCTTTAGCGAGAAATACATTCTTGTTTGCTAAGAACTTATTTCGTTTTAAAATCAATTAGATATCAAACGTCCTTTTTCTTTTTCAAATTAGTAATTAGTAATATGAACAAACCATACTACTATAAATAATAATAGCATAATAATAAACAAGTCAATAATGACTAAACACAAGAAAATGTGTTCAGTATGTTATCCTCGATGACAAATAGAAGGAAACCAGCTTTGACCATTCTTTGTTTTGTTTACTTACTTATCTATTTTTTTTTTATTTAATAAGTAAGAAATAAATAAATCATCCTTGACAACTTCAAAATGGAACCCAGACGCATGCTCCTTTTCATTTCCCACGCATTAAAAGCTGATATCAATTAAACCATTAAAATCGGTTTGTTTATACCCACATGAAACCAAATCTGATCATTCCCAACACTCTAACCATATTATAAATTAAATCATTCCATAACAACCTTCTCCTTCACCATAACCTAACTCTCCCTCTCGCTATAGTCCAGTGACCGGACTTGGTTTCCGATGAAACCCGTCGGCCAACAACCACCACCGGAGCTTCACACTCACAGCCCATCCCCTCTTGTTTCTGAACACAACCTCCCATTCCAGTCACCAGTGACAGCGGCAGCGTGAGGGTTACAGGCCGAATAGAGAAGGATAATGCGAGTGGTGGTCTGGTCCTAGAAATGAGTCCAGGTTTGAGACCCGAATCTGGTTGGTTTCCATTTGGTCTTTTCTTCAAGTCGGGCATTGACTCTGGTTTGGTTTGATTTGCTTCTGTTCGAGTAGTTCGGGAAGGTCAGGTCTGTTCGTTTTCTGTTTCTCTATTCGGGTCAAACATTGGTCAACTGGGTTCGAGTAGATCGGGTGTTTGGGACTCGGTTCGTGTTCAGCCTCTTTCAGTCAACCATGGTCAACTCTGGTCAAACACTTAGTCGCAGTCAAAGCTCGTCAACACGAAAACCAGGACAGATGGCGTGACGTTTTGTTCGCGAGTTGTCATAGGAAGGTATAACGCACGCCACGACTCTTATTCTTTTCGTGTACAATTTTATATAAATATATTGTAGAAAACTTAAACGAACCGAACCGACTTGTTTATGTAAAACACTTATGTTAATGAATATATGGGATATTCGAATAGGCGAAGCATATGAATACTTATACGTATACTTGTATTATTAACACGATTATTCAAGTCTAATACTAGTCGTTTTTACCATTTTGTCTTCGGGCTAATAAATAATAACTTACTTATATACAAACGATTTTTAATTAAATGTTGAACTACATGTGTAAACATATCGCCTATTAAAATGTATAGCTTCTCATTATTCTAGTGTTAATAAATTAAACCGTTTGTCGTATTTATAATCGCTTAGCTAAACAATGTTGTGATTTAGAAATTGACGATTGAGTTTTGAGATAAAAATAGACGACTTGTTTCGTTGGCTTATTACAAAAACAGAGGAAACTCTGCCCAAATTTCTACAAAATATAAGAAACATATCGGATAGTCAAATCTACTATTTGGTACAATTAAAGCTATATTTTACAAATAGATTATATTCAAACTCTATATTATCATAATAGAAGTATATATCTATAAATACATATTTATATATCGTTAGACGAACAACTCGTGCATTATTTTCATTATCCAAAAATGTTTGTTTCACAATTGTTTTAGAGACGCTATTTTGAATACTATATTAAAGGCATATACTTTGTGTGATTAAACATACACATACACCTTTCAAGAAACTAAGCTAAGTACTATCGGTTCGTTAAGTTATACACATTTAAAGACACGTATTATTTACAATACGAGTCTAGGTAGTTGAATAAACTATCTTTACAACCAATAAACAAAATAAGTTCATTGCATTAGAAATTAAGGCATCCTTTACTTGTAATAGGACACAAGAGATTCAGTCAATCCAGTTTCAGACATTGTTTATTATTCTTTCATAACGCACTCCAGGTGAGTTCATACTTGTCCCCCTTTTATTCTTTATTCTTTGGGGCTCAACATGTATCACTATCAAAACTCAAATGATTTCATACTCTAAAAACTACTACGCTCAATCTAAATGCTTGTATGCTATGCCATGCTAGAATTCTAAATTCTAACATACAATTGTTCTATTAGCAAACAACCCACCTTACATGTATAGCGCTATAGGTTGACACGCCGCCCCCTTTATGGGTCATGATAAGTTTAAAGTCTTTTGTGTTATCAAGTGTTGTTGCCTTTTGTATGGTTCTACATGCATATGCTTATAACATGATGATTCGAGTAAGACTATACTTATACTATATGCTTAGACTACAAACTAGTATGCTCACCAATGCTTTATGTGTTGACGGATATTTTATACATGTTGCAGGAAAAGCTTGATGAGACGATACAAGAAACATCACTTAGGATTTCGGCCTTAGAAACAAACAAAACAATCTTTATTTTACTTCATGTTCAAGTTAATGTATTTTTCTCATGAACAAATTGTATACTTGTTGAATCTTAGATACGAATGAAATCTATTTTATCTATTGTCACAATTTAGTGTTATGAAGTCTTTGAGCAATCTATCCCAAGTCTCGCCCCGATGTATTCCGCCATCGGTTGGGTGTGACATTCGTCGTCTTAATCATATCTCACGAGCTGGTATCTTCCCAAGTCCTTATCGTCGAACCCTAAACCAGATCGGAACGTTAGACCAGTGCCACCACCGTCATCTTTCCCTCTCTCTCTCTCTGTTTCTCTCTCTGGAAGTATGGGGATGATTGTTGTAGTTGGTGTCGCCGGAGACGATGGCCAGAGCTCCGCCAGGAGCCACCGCCGGATCCCTTTCTCTCTCTAAGACCAGAGTGTGTGTTGTTGTGGTGAAAAGCAGATAAATGCATATTAACAGTTGTCGGTTAACCAAACACCCAAAGAACACGTGTACAACAGGGGAAAAAAGAAAGCAAAAAATACCAAAGAGGGAGAAAAATATGGTTCCACTTAGAATCGAACCCGGGTCAGCAAGGAAGCAACAGATCAACTAAACCAGCTGCTCTACAAAGAAATTTGGTGATGATACTCAATATAATAGGTATTTAACAAAACACAAAGAATAAAAAAATAATAAAAGTACTGTTCAAAATCCATTGCTCTATTATAGTTATATAATTATCAATGTAAATAAACAACAAAAATACATCCATAGAAAGGATATTATCCTCATACACCTTCGCACTTGGCAATACCCAACCATTACAAATTGACAACTTCATCTATGGATTCAAATTAACCACGTGTTCACCCTTTGCACTCAGTTACTACTTACTACTTGTTTATTATTAGCATTGTCATCCAAAAATTACATCAACATGTGTGACAAATGTTGAATACAAACGCACATGTGACGCGTGTCCCTAAATATAATCCAAAACCTTTGTATAAATATAGATCCTGACACAAACTAAGAAGCCAAAAAAAAAAAAACCTCGCAATGGCCTCACAATCGTTGGATAGACCGACCTAGTTCCTTTATTCTAGTTATTTTCAAAATATGCACAATTAATATCAGGGATACTTCATGGTGGATGCTTGGTTGTACCGTAAATCAATCGTCCGATAGTTAAGACAAAACCACACTTGGGTTCATCCTGCTTTTTTTGTAAAATCTATAACGTTTTTCTATATGACCAAAAAAACACCTAGATAAATTTAAGGAAAAAAAAATACTGAAATCATCCTTTATGTTTACATCGTTTTTTTCAGTGGTTGTCCCTTAACTTCAAAATTGATGAGAAATCGTCTTTTATTTTGTAAAATCTTGCATATCTAGTCCGTTAGGCCTAATCTGGTTAGTTTTTGTAGCTAAGTTATGTCACGTGCCCTGCACATGAGGGCATAACCACCACTTGCCACCACGAAACCCTACAAATCCGACACTACCACGAAACCCTACCAAATCCAACACCCCCCCCCCCCCCAATCCTCTAGATGACAGTTATGCCCTCTGCAAGATTTTACAACATAAATGACGATTCTCATCAATTTTGAAGTTAAACGATAACCACTTAAAAACGTTGTAAACATAAAAGACGATTTTTGTAATTTTTCCTAAATTTAACATGAAATTAAACTAAAATTTCATTAGACTATCTGTTGTGGCCCTGCGAGCGAGCAAACGATACTTT
>JAUTDX010002860.1:0-44684 GCA_030844895.1 Ambrosia x helenae
CTTTTTCTTCTTGCCATAGTAGATATCTTATTGGTTTCTACTGGTTTAGGAGGCATCTTACCTGTCATGTTTAGCCTCTTATTTCTATTCCAGTCTTCATCAGATGGCTTCACCTTGGATTTGCCACTCCTCATAGCTTTAGGGCTTATTTGCCTTCATTAGCTCCGAGTGATTCATGTTCCCCTTTTGGAGCCTTTCTGATGCTCCCTGTTCTCAGAGACAGTCAAATGAGTTTTACAATTTCTGGCTATGTGTCCGGGAATTCCACATGTATAACATATTTGGCGCTTCCTATGTGGATCCCCCTGAAGTTTTGCCGCCTTTTCAGATCTATAAGATCTGTATGGGGCCTGATGGCTTGTGATGTCGTCCTTGACGAATTTTGCTTTTCATATTTTGGCAAAACATGTTTGGGTGGAATATATTTACCAGTCCCACATGTGCTTGTTTGTTTCACCAACAAAATTTTTAGTTTCATCACTTGCATTAGACAAAATAACAGAATCAGGACGAAGTAGTCAAATCACAATGTTTAATGCTCAAAAACAAACGAGCCTACACAAAAGTTATTGTCTTTAGCAGAAATTGAAAATTTGTTTTCTGAATCTTATTATTCAGTTCATTTGATTCAGAATCACTGACTTCATCCCCATCATATACCCAATCCTCAACAATTACATTGTCTGCACAAGAGTCAATGGAGTCATTATTTAAAGCATCAGATAAAATCACACATTTATTTTTAGCATGCTCATCAATCACAGGAGAGTCATAAGAATTACAACTCTCCACTTCAGAATCAGATGAATCAAAATTAGAAATTGAAACTGAATCACATGGTTCGGATATGTTCTTAGATGATTCAGCTGTTTCGCAAGTTTGATATTCTGATTCATTTTGTGTCTGCCGAATCTGTCTCTAAAACAGATGAGGCTTCATTCACTTCTTAACTACTTGACCATGACTCCAAAACAGCTGAATTTCTTTCAGTTTGTGCCATTTTCTTTAAAAAACAGTTCTCTAAAGTCTTTCAAATAATCAAACTCATGTGGAACACTTGAGTTTGTAGAAATTGTTTCTTCACACTCATTTTCATCATCGTATACCGATTCATTCTTAGATTCAATTTTAGATTCATTTGGTACATCATCTTTCATTACATCAAAAAACTCTATCAACCTCTTTGTTTTTCTCAAAACTTAAAATTTCAGTTTATTTGTCAGCACATTGAGGTTTAACAAAAACTTTTTGTGAAAGTGGCTGTGGTTGAGGCTTTTCTGGTTTGGGTTTAGAGATTTTGAGAGGAACAGACTTAGGTCTGGTGATCTTAATTTGATCCCTTGATGGTTTAATCTTTGGCTCTTCCATTGGAGGACTGTATTCTTTAATGGGTTAGAGCCATCAACTCTTCATCTGACATTGGAATTGAGGTATAATTTTCATTGAATGGAGGAGGAACTTCCACGAATCCCAGTCCCTTATTCCTCAATTACTTTTTCGGTCAGAACTTTAACTGCGTATTGATTATTTTCTCAACTTTCTCACTTGAACAATTAAATTTTTTAAAATGAAAGTCTGCATTTTTCAAATTTTGATTTTAAATCAATCAACTCGAAAGTTAAAGTATCGGACAAACGTTTGAAGTGTAGATTGCGACATTTGTGTTCACTCACTTCTTGTTGCAAGCGCTTGATATCCATTTGTTGTGCTTCAACCATTTCTTTGTAAGACATAAATTTTTGTTTCATGTCCCACGTGGCCATCTTTTCATATTCAAGCTGCTTGTACGCAGAGAGAGTTTCCTCCCTAATCCCTTTAACCTTTGATTTTCATTTTTCAGTGCAACAAAAAGCAGATAACAAATCAGAATATACCTCGGTTTTGGAAGGCACATAGTTGTCATCCATCTGAGCCATGAGAGCTTTGTACGTCTCATCTTCTGTTATCTTCAACTCTTGAACTTCTGTTGACCAATCCATCCAGCTCCTTCTTGAACTACCATAGCATTGCTCGGAGTTGAGGCAGACGAATCGGTACGAGTGACTGAAGCATGAGTCCCTGGAGTTGAAGCAGTAGCAGTAATGGTGGGAGCAGTGGGGTTGTTTCTTTCTTCGGCTTGGTACATTCTCTAGCGAAATGACCTGGTTCATAACCCTCTTCTTCTTTTCCCACCCCATATTCTTCGTAGGATTCTCCCACGCATTCTTCCTTGTCTTCTTGATAAACTTTGAAGCTCGATGCACTACCATAGCTATCTGCCTGGTCAGGTCCATTTCTTCCAGGTCGTCCTGATTCACATCATCCAAGTCACACGATCCAATATCTTTGGGGGTAAGTTGACGGCCAAGAAAGGCATTGTAGCACTTCATAAATCCAGCAAACATCCCTAAGAGCTCAGCAAACTCCTACGGTATGGTAACATGTGTCTGAGATGCAGCCTTGGATGATACCTATAAGGAAGAGTTGATTGAGAGAGTAGTGGTAGCTCCAGAAGTCACAGGGTTGACTTGATTCGATTACTGAGCAACCCCAAAGATTGGTGGATAGGATCACTAGCAGGATAGGAGTAAAGTGACGGGCGTTGATTCTCTTGCTGAGACATAAGAGCATTGCTTGACGATGGCCACAATTGCATTATTGTAGCTTGCAGTGTGTGCCTGATAACGTTGCTTATCATCCAAATCATATGACTTGATCAAAGAGATAGTCTCTGACAGAGTTAGTCTTCCCACGTCCTTTGTTCTTTTGATCAATGTTCAACAGCTTCTTGTTCATCACCGAATTGTCCAACACCATATCATTTGCTTTCATCTCACTTACGAGAGCCACGAAACGCTGAATGTGACTTTCGAGAGTTTCACCGGGAATATGGTTAAAAGCATTGAATTTCTGGCTCAACATCTCTCTTCTGCTCTCCTTCATCTCCTCATTCCCTTTATACAAGTTCTCAAGTGCAGTCCAGAGTTCTTTGGCAGAAGCATGATCACGAACTCCAATAGAGACTTCAGGAGACAGTCCCTGATGGAGATAACCTAAAGCCCTTTCATCAACATCGGTTTTTGCGTAATCTTCATCAATGTACATGCTCTTTGGCTTCATGGGAGTTTTCCCCAGTCTCATCATTCACCGTGTAGGTGATCACACATGGTCCATTCAGAATTGATCTTAGTGCCTTTGGATCCTTGATTTTCATGAATTTGGTAAATCTGAACTTCCACTCGGAGTATGACATTCCAAGTTGAAGTATAGGTAGTTTCTGGTGAGTCCCAACAGCAGACTCCATTGCCATATCAGTTGAGCAGCAACTAACAGTGATCAGCATTTCAGTCCACTTAGGTTAATTTGATTAACTTGTTCCATTTCTGAAAGTCAAACTTAAAATTATTAGACAATTAATTAGATTGATTTGATTTTAGGTCCAATAATTATGTCCACGGTCCAATAATTGTCAGTCCAAAAGTCCAAGAAGTCCAAACAGTCTAGGAGTAGGTTAGTAATCTGAGAACAGTTAATTATCTCGAGTACCGGGTAGAATTCGAGAACAGTTATGCAACTTGAGAAATAAGCAGAATCTGAAAACAGAACTGGAGCTCGAGAACAATTGCTTGATTCAAGAACACTTCTCAGATTTGAGAACACGGGCCTTATTCGAGAACAATGTTCAGATTCGAGAACTGATCCTGATTCGAGAAACAAAAGTGTAGAACTGGCAGAGACTCAGAAATACTGAGTCTGCTCGAGATCAGTAGATAGCTCAGGAACTCCTTCCAAATGCGACTCCTTAAAAACCTGCCAAGATTAGAGAACAATTTTTTTCGAAAATATGGAAACCGTTTGAATTTTTCAAAGTTGATTGACCGAAAATTTTGGTTTCCTTTTTTATCAACAGGCTGAGAACTTTGCAAACACAATTTGAGATTTGACAAAGATCAAATCAATAATTTTATTCAAGTTTTGAAACAAAAACAATTTTTGTAAACCTTCAAAAATCTAAGAAAAGAAAGCAAAACTGTAAAGTATCGTTTATGTAAAATAGTTAGAATTGATCATACAAGTCACTGTTCCAGGTGCAGAAACCTAGAACAGATACAAAGTGATAGTTAACGAATCAAACACACAGATTAAGCTTTTCAATCACCATTCTCATTAATACTTGTTGAAATATGATTACAATTAGGTTTACAAGCAAAACAGACTGATTTAGATTAAACACAAACACTAGAGAGCTCTAGCCTGACACACTCTATTCAAATGATCAAAGTTCTGATGAAAAATAACATTTAAGCTTATATAGTATTGCAGGTTCGCCCAAATCGTTAGGTCGAATGTGGACTTTTTCCACATTCGCCCTCCAAGGCAGCTCGAACCTGGAATCCTTCTTCAACAACTTCTACCTTCGACCTTAAACTCCACATTCGCCCCCATACTTTTCCACCTTCGCCCTTTCGTAATTCATCAAAACATCTTTATGTCGCAATCCGAAGCACTAGTCGCACAATATGCATCAACAAAAACTTCATATCAAACACCCTGCAAAAAGCTGTTAGCTTGTGAAACTGTTATAAATAAAAATGAATCTGAAAACACGAAACACTAAAGAACAAACTTTTCACAGTGACAATCTTTCTTGCTTGATCTTCGTTGTGATACCAAACCGAGCCTTCGCAAGACTACTTAGGCTCTAATACCAATTGTAAGTCCAGAATCCTATCCGGGGTATCAAACATACCAAATCGAGTGCGGAACCAAGATTGAATGTAAGAGCAACAAGGAAGAAAATAGAACCGAATGATTGTATTGCAAAAAGTGCACACAACCACAAAGAGTCGTCTGGTACACTATGTTCGAAGTACAAGAAAACAAGAGAACCAAACAAGCAAAATAACAAGCAAGCCAAAATGTTTTAGGAACCCCCTATTTATAGAAGCAATAGGGCGGTTCGAGTAGTAGGCCCAATGGCCAAACCCACTAACCCAATAGACCAAACTACCAAAACGTCTAATGGGCCAAGACAGATGCAAACCTCTAAACCATGTCCCTACAGCCAATTTTCTCTCTCTATCACAATCTAAGGGTCATTGCATGTGAATTTTTGTCTTTCTATATGTTTACTACATCTCCCTGTTTCTCTCTATTGTTCTTCCTCTACCTCTTTCTGTATCGCTAAACCTCACAATGCTTGCAAGTAGGTTAAATGGGGGTGTAAAAATTGAACGAAAAAGGTTTGGAACTAGAGTGGTGATGTAGACAGAATGTATGACAGTGGTTGCTGTGGGTGTCAATGGGTGTGATGGGTACGGTGATTATCTGCTTTCGTTGGTTCAAGTATGGAGTGGTGGTGTGTAAAAAACATTGGTTTGTCGAGGTGTGTAAAACATCAAGAATAGAGGTGCGCATCTGGAGTGGTAGTGTAGACATAGTCTATGACGTTGGTTGCAGATGATGTAAGGGGGTATGAGGGGGGACGGTGGTTGTCTTTGTTAGTCGGGTGTCAGGGATGGAGAAAGAGAGAGATATGTAAGGTGGGTGGTGTGGTTTGTGGCAACACCGTAGATGTGTTTTGGGCTCGTGGGGATGTGTTCTCTGGTGATGTGTTTGTTCAGTGGTGGAAATGAGATTGTGATAATGGGTTTCGTGGTTGTGGATGGTAGAGTGAGTTAGTGTTGGTGTTGCGTTTCCGGTGGTTGTGGATTTTAGGAGCTGGAGGTAAAACGGTGGTGGGTGTTCAGTGGTTTGGGCCAGATGGTGGTAGTGGGTGTTTAGCGGTAGAGTGGACTGACTGTTTGATTGTTGTTTGTGGTGGAGTTACATGGTGGTAGTGTGTGGTAGGGGTGGCTACAGGTGGGTGGAAGAGTTGATGATAACTTGTAATATACGGCCCCTCTCACCACCAATATTGTTCGTTTTGTCCCTGATGGTTTTCCCATCCAAGAAGTCACATATTTATTTGGTTGCCCTGGTGTATACTTCCATGAGGTCATCCATCCTATTACTACTTCCACCTAAGCAGACTTAACTATGGAGTTTTCGTGTGGTCGACAGCCATACTATGTGCAAATTGCTTTGGTGATTTAAGAGGCATTGGATTACTTATGAACCATTGATCTCTCATGTCCATGGCTGATATGGTATTTGCGTTTGGTGTTACAATAGACCATGTTAATTTTAATCAGTAATCGGTATGCTATAATCACCTACCTCCCCACTTAGGGACTCATCGTCATCGATGTGGTTTGCACCACCATCCCGAGTGGTACAGAAGTGGCTCTAATACCATTTGTAACATCCAGTCCTTCTCACCACCAATGTTGTACCCTTTACCTCCGATGGGTTGCGCATCCAAGAATTTACATATGTTTTTTAGTTGCCCTCGTAGAGACTTTCCAGTAGGTCACCCGTCCTAGTACTACTCCTATTTTGAGCACGCATAACTATGGAGTTTTCATGTGCTCCACATCCTAACTAAGCCCAAATTGCATTGGTGATTTAAGAAGCATTGAATTACTTATAAACAAGGATCCCTCCTTTAGATGGCCGATGTGGGATTTGCCTTAGGTGATAAGACGGGTCGCATGTTACATAACCGATGGTGGTTGTGGTTGTTGAGAGAAAAGAGAATAGGAGATTAATAGCGAGGAGTAGAATTTAGTTTTTTGTCATTATCATCTAGTCTTATAAACATTTAAAATCCATTAGGCACATATATAACTCTGGATTGTTTGGTCCAAGTAAAGCTAAAGCATGATTGATTAACAAAGTAAGCAACATCTACTTTGTATGTCACATTGTAACACCCCAACTAACGGAGAAAACATTGATGTGCCACGTAGTGACGATTATTTAATAGCTCATGGAACTCATAAGTTTTTAATATTTCATTTACTTAAATATTGCAAACAAGAAGCAAATTGACAAAATCAACTATACAATTTAGATTAAAGCTAATCTAGGTCCAAAGCTTGTAAAACATCAAGCAACAATAATCCCTCAAACAAATTTATGTTAGAAAAAATTGGAGGGGGGAGGGGTCAGCTATAAATAGTTAGTTAGCATACATAGGTCATTCCAAACATAAGTTGACATAGTTGCAACTCCCTCCCCTTTTGAGTTTACCAAAGTTTATAGTTTCGATTTCAAACACTCGTGCTCCCCATATACATGATCAACGAATCAGGGTGCGTTGTCAATCTGGGTGGGATATCATTTCGGTTAATACCTATATATTGTTTTATTATCACGCTTCCGCCTGATTGATAATGTTTCTTTATATCAAGCCAAATAGATAGATCCGGGTCAAGTTTTGACCCGGATGGATCTACCGATCCCCAACATAATTATAGCCTAGTTTAAGTAATGGTAAGTTATTTACGCTTTAATTTGGTGAAATTATAAGTTATACCCAATAAACAAACTTTTTTCGTTACTAGGAGATTTAGGTTTTTAGTAACTATTTAGGGTTTTAGAGTTCCAATGCACTTTATATTTTGTAGTAATGCCATTTATTCACTTCCTGGGCATTCGAGATCATATTCGGTTATGTAATTGTTATCAACTAATCACCAACGTCTGTACGAGACAAGTTTATTCGCACACGATTGCGTCCTACTTTTAATTAAACAAATGCATCACTATGCATATTATGAGAAATTTGCTACTCTATAAAGACTAAACTAAAATTTAAAAATACACTTAATTTAGCTATTCACACATATTAATATCGTAAGGAATTACCTTAATTTTGCCGATTGTCACAGGGGCACCACTTATGAAGCCTCGGGTTCCCCATTACCCACATAGGAACACTGCCATCAGTGTCCAGGTATGGGTTTCCAAGTAGTGCTATATGATGGAGACGTCAAACCAAAAGCATTTCAACGACTCTTTTTTACTATTTGAATATTTATAAAGAAAAAAGAAAATAAACGTTTTCATAAATTAAAATACAAATACAATACATAACCCTACACAAACAAATTATCTCATCCATTTCAAATACTTGAACCCAACCAATTCAATTGTTTTCATCCCCAAATTGTTCCAAGAAAATCAAAATCGTTTGCAAACAAATAGTCCTCTAAATATAATGGACTGGGATCAAGAAGTAGAAGACTGGGTTCTTGGTGTAGAGAATCAAGTATAAGGGTTTAGCAGGCGGGTTTGAGTGCGGCGGAAGAGGTGTATAGATGAATTTTCTACCAAAAAACACATGCACAACACCGGCACTCCCACAACCAAAATATTTTCCAACACCAATATCTATAACAACATTACGTATTTTTTGCCACAAACAAAGTACTTTGCACGACCACCTCCTAAAGTGCTATGCTATATGGATGTTTCCGACGAGTTAGAAATGAGGCATTCAACTCGTGGTTAATTACTTGAGGAGATTGAGCAAAACCCTTCCATGAAGAAGATGAAGATGACGAATATGTGCAAGAGACACAATATGAGGTCCATGAAGAAGGATACAATTTGGGCGATGATATTGGAGAAATGAAAGTTATAGAAGCTGAAGATGAAGATTAAGAAGATGCAATTCAACCAACTAAATGAAACAAATAAAAAAAATTCACCAGACGAGCGAAGGATGCATCATTGTTAAACGAGCAAGAGGTTGTTTTGGCAAATGATGGGTTTTATTGCTCCAAAAACAAGGAAGAAAGTACTAACGGAGCAAAGGAGTTTTTGGAAGACGGTTTTTAAATATTACAATGAAATTATTATGAGGAAGCAATCGATCCAATTGATCAAATAACTTCAAAATAGGGCTCTGTGAACCAAAATGAATTCAACAAATTGCAGATTCAAGCAGTATTATTTTATACTTCAATTATTTTTTTAACGTTAAAACTTTTTTGTCAAAATTTGTTTAATTTTATGCTTTACATTTATATATAGGATCGTTTACGAGTTAGTGGATATAGCGACCTTAATGTAATGAATAGCGTGATGTGTCATTAGAAAAAAGAACATTCGATTGGTTTTAATATTGTTCCATCAGGGAGATTATAATAACATGCGACAAATGGCTCAACCAACTAATAATGGGTGAAGAACCGTCCGATAGTCATTCTGACAAGAGACGAAAGTCGTCGTAAGTTGCAGCTATGATGGATCTAGTACACCAGATGATACCACACTAATAAGATGCATCATCTCACAAAAGATAACGCACTAACAAACCTACATCAGAAAATAAGAAACCCGCCAAGTTTTCAAGCAAAACGTCCTTAGTTGACGAAGTTCGGGCCACCAGTTAATGAAGGAAGATAAGTTCGGCAAGTTGGTAGAAATACAAACTCAAGAAGGATAACAAAACTAAACAACGCGAAGTGTTGAGGCAAAGGCAATATGAACACGAGTAGAACATGTTTCCGAAACCACATGATAACCTCAAGGGTAAAGCATTGGAAACGGTTTTACAACAAAGACGTGAAATAGTGGCCAAACATGGTTGGAGTGTGATTGGGAAAATGAGGAAGATGAAGGCAATGATTATATTTAGTTTTATTTTCATGTTTTATTTTTAATTTATGTTTCTTTATATTTTTATATTTTTTTTCTAAAATAATGTAAATTTTATTTTATTTAATTGAATGTTAATTGAATGTATGATTTTACTTTTAATTTATATGCTTATTCTATCTAGAAAAAAAAACATTCCAGAGTTGTGGTTCAGGGCTGTGCTTCCCCCATATTGATGTTTTAGGGTAGTGAATTAGTGGATTGAGGTGGCAGTGCATGATTGAAGGAAATGAGAATAGTCATGGGTTCCCCGCCTTAGTTCTTTTAAGCACACGCTTACAAAATATCAATCTGTTATATATATAGTACGGACAAAGAAGAGTGGTTCACACAAACTAGTGCTCTTTGTCTTAGATATAAACTTCTCACTTATGCAGCTTCTGCAAATCCAACTCTGACATTGCCATAATCAAATACAGTGTGATAACGACGCATAAACACGTCACCTAATTTCCTGCGTCAAGAAAAATACGTTAAACTTGTGTTTGAGAAGTTTTCGAATATTAAAATACGAATCAGAATTTTCTAGATGGACGACTTAGAAGCACAAACGAGGGGTACACATACCAAAGTGGCCCATGGGGTGGAGTAGCATCCATTGGAACAAAACCACTAAAGCAATGTACATCATCACCCTTGCCGGTCTTAAGTATGTACTGCAAAATATTTGGGATAATGTTTAAGTTTACTAATAGTCAAAACATAATACACATATGTCTTCTATTTGTTGTGAGAGATGCGAGATTTGATGGATTGATTTAAGGTCATGGAATTGTCCAAAATAGTTATGAGTTTTGTTTTTATATTCGGTTCATAGAATTTTTCAAGCCATACCAAACAGTTTCGTTATGATTTATCCTCAAAACAAGTCAGAAAAAATCGAGCCCTAGCATCCTTATATTATTCTATGGTATAGTAGGGTAGGGTGCAATAGGATATTTTATGGGTGATGTTATCTAGACATCCCCTTAAAAACCCTAAACATCCCTTTAAACGGACCGTGGAGGCCACAATGGGTTGTGGAGCAAAAAAATGGAAAAAGATGGGACGTCAAGGCCACAATGAGCCGTGGTTGATCAAAAAGGTGAAAAAAAGACAGGCCGTGGAGGCCCCCACGGTCCGTCTTTGTACGAGGTACGAGGTGTCAGTCTGAACTCCCTGGAAAAGTAGGTTGTTCAGACTGAAAAGGGGCTTAACGACGGGCCGAGGAGGCACCCACATTCCGTGAAAATGGGTTAGGTTTGCACATCAAGGCCTCCACGACCCGTTTTTTTTTTTTTTACAATTTAACATAAACGGAAGCATCTTTTTCCTCATTTCAAACAAACATTCAAACATCACCACCACTATTCCCTCGGCCCATCTCGACTTCCCGGTCTCACGATGTCATATTTACATAGCTTTTTAACCGATGACTGTCTCCGAAGAGTCTTACGTCTCTAAAAGCTTTTTCGGACCCGGGGTTCAAGTTGGTGACGAGAAGGTTAAATCTGGGGTTCGTGCTAATGACGGGAACATGCTGCCCGATCTGAAGCAGGAATATCTAGAGGAAGAGGAGTTATTTTTCGTGCCACCAAGCAACCCGCAGTACACATACGGGTCTTACCATCGCGCGGGAATGGTGCTAAGGACTTCGAGGAAGGTGATAACGGCCATGTGGCACTTGTGGGACCTATGTGGGGGGGGGGGGGATTGTGGGGAGTGGAAGGGGGGAAGGAAATAATATTATATTGTGTTAAAGTTAAAAAAAAAAAAAAAAAATCTGACCAATAAAATAGTGTCACCTCACCCCACCAAAAGGCCCCATGCCAGTGGATTTCTCCCCGCCCCTCTCCACGCCACCCCGGCTGTGGTGTTCCCCCCCTTTCTCCGCCCCCACTCCGTCCAGTCTAACAATGCAAAGCGATGTGGGTCTTTTATGTTTTAACTTTTGGAGATTTTTTTGCTTTAGGATTTTTTAATATCTTATGATTTTTTCTAAATTATATAGAACAACAACCCCAAACCAGAAATGGCAATGTCTTGGTATGTTTTGGTTCGGTTTTAGTTTTGAGGGGTTTTTGTTTACAGCGGTGAAAGGCTAATTGTTCGGCTTACAGCTTGAATCAAAAAACATCAAAACCAGACGTGAACATACCGACTTTAGAGATAACAAGTAAAGGTAGAACATACATCATCAGGAGAAAGCTCAAACTTTTTGCCACCAATGATGAACGAAATAGTTTGGCATTGATGGAACTCTTGCACAATCAACTGCCGGCTCTTGAAATGGTATCAAGTAACATATCTGCAATGTTGGACTCCTCATATAATAATCAATAGAATGTTATGAGCCAAATCGTATAAAAAAACTAATAAAAAGGGATACTCACGCTTGTTGCAACTCTTGTAGCAAACCATTGGTACTGGTCTTTTGCCACTGCATTATGAATAAACCCAAGAATCTGGGTACAGAGAGTGCACAATGGAAGTTTCGGGGATAACTTCTAATCCAACGGATCCATCATCAGTCCCATTTACAACACTCGCAGTGCCAATACTAAACATCGCACACATAAGATCAACATTATTACACATCATATTTTTACCCAAGCATAAAGAGTAATGATTAAATCTTTTTGTTAGACATTTAAAACATGACCTTTGGTTATCTTATTATTAACATAATTTTAACGCTGAAATGAAAAGAAATGTTTATTTATAAATGGGTTTTTCTGTCACAAATCGGTTTCTATAAGCCATTTATAGTCTTCAAAAAAGTTGTGTGCGTTCATGCATATAACCGCAAACTTTGTATATTTATTCAAACTTATAATTATATACATTATGCCAATATTTGTATGTAAAAAATCGTTGGTTTCATAAAATCTAAGGAAGAAATTAACATGTACAAATTGCAAAACTCTTGTAGTGCCAGAACTTTGAAAGTAATACATGCATGAGGTAAATATGTATATAAAATCTGGAATAAAGATAAAATAACTATGGAAAAAAAATATCAACTAATATCATTTGTGTGACGCATTTTACAAACATATTATTCATCTGTATATCTTGTGTTTTCAAGTGGTGTGAGTGGAAAAAGATATTATTTAATGGGTCGTAAGTTTATAAGGAATCAGATGTATGAGGTTCTAAAAAAGTGAAACAAAAATTATAGATAAATGTGAATTTTTAGCTAATTTATATACATGCGGATGAATATTACTTTCTGAATACTCTAAGACTATCCACAATGTGGGATCGTACAGTGAGAGACGGACAAGGTGACACCATGAAAAAATGTGTTTGATTCGGTTTAAATTATTACCTTTGATGTTTTTCACTATAATATTATTCAAAAAGATTCTAAGATATCCTGAAATTTTTAAACACAATGTCAAATAGGAAATATTCTTTATAGACTAACCCTACAAATATATGTGTATATATATATAATTTGTTACTATTTAAAGTTAAATAAGCATACTATACAGTAAATAATAAAATTTAAAATACCTGTATATTTTTGAATTATCATAAAACAAAATTTAGTAATAACCAATTACTCATCGCCTGTTCTTCTCTGTCTGTCCCCTATTTCACCCTGTTACTTCTGTTATCATTCTTCTTCACTATAACCAGCCATGGAAGCAAAACTTCATCCAACGATGACAATATCCAACATCAGAAACTTTCTCCCCATCACTCTTGAAGATGAAACCACTCACTTTACCACCTGGTCGGAGCTTTCTCAGGTTCACTGTCGAGCTACGAAGTCTTCGATCATCCCTCTCCCACACCCTCCGTTGCTGCCTCCTCTTTTGCCGAAGGTAAACAAACCGCGCCCACACCCGTTGAAGCTCTATGGTTTGGCTTAGACGCCATCGTGCTGCAGTGGCTTTATGGGGCGGTATCTACCAGTCTTCTCCACACTATTATGAAACTGGGACAGACCTCCCACCCTTATATTGTGTTTCCTACTTATTGGGCCACTAGCCAGTAAGCTTGCCTGCTTAATGGACCCAACAAACAGCCTACTACATCCAACCCGTCCCCTGTCCATACCCTTCTAAGCCTACTAATTCATTAGGAACCGGCGGCCCTGGAATTCTTGGACCACATCCTGCCCAAGCATACACCATTGCTTATATTCCTACTGATATAGAGCTAGCTCTTTACACATGTCGCTGAATCAGCCCAATCATGGTTTCATGGACATCGGTGCCTCCACTCACTCCGCCAACCAGCAAGGTATTTACCCTCTGTCTTATTTTAATAAATGCACTAATAAAAACAATATTGTTGGTAATGGCACGTCTATTCTGGTTTTAGCTTAAGGCAACCAAGTCCTATCCCTACCCTTCCCACCCTTAAAACTAAACAATGTCCTTTTTGCACTAAACATAATCAAACACCTTATTTCAGTTAGACCCCTTACCATTGATAACTTAGTTTCCATTTAATTTGACCCCCTTTGGATTTCTTGTGAAGCATCTCTACCCCTCACACAACAATTCTCGGCTAACTTCACCCAACCTACTGCCTTGGTTGTTGTATCTCAAGATCATTGGCATCGACATCTAGGACACCATGGAAACAATTTGTTGTGTTCTTTAAAACAATCTTTTGTTATAGATTATGGCAAAATGAAAAACAAACTTTGTCAATCTTGTGTGTTTGGAAAGTGTATTTAATTACCTTTTTCTGCGTCTATTAATCATACTTGTTTCCCTTTTGATATTGTGCATAGTGGCCTTTGGACTTCCCATGTTCTTAGTACGGGAGGCCATCACTATTATGTGTTATTTCTTGATGACTTTACAATTTTTTTTGTGGACTTTTCCCATTAGCCACAAGTCACAGTGTTTTGGTATTTTTACCACATTTTACAATTACATCATCACTCAATTTAAGAGAAAAATTAAACATTTCAATGTCACACCGGTAAAGAATACGCAAATCATAACTTTTAAAACTTGTAAGGCGGGACACAAAATCCGCACCTTTAACAACATGATTCGAACCCTCCTTGCCACTCTCACCAACATACATTCTTTCCTATTGCATTCGTGAATACGAACACATTCGCGTATTTGGCTAGTTTATGCTACCCCGTCATCCCTTCCACCACCATTGACGAACTCACCAACCTCTTTCAACCATGTGTCTTCCTTGGTTACCCTCCAAATTACCGTGGATACAAATGTCTTGACCTAACTACCCATCGCATTTTTATTTCCAGACATGTTCAGTTTAAGGATACCATATTTAATTACACAATACAATCCACCACCAAACCACTTAATTGCGATTTCCTCACCCCAACATTAAATCCACTACTATGGAAAAACATCTCCCCTACCCTCACACCCACCCCCATAAAAACGAACTAGCTAGTCCCATCCCATACAAATCACCTACGTATGTCACTAGCCCACCCTCTGTCTTCCTTGGGCCTTATTCTTCTGGACATTCGGCCCACTCCACATCCGTTCCACTCCCACCTTCTAGCCCATCTACACAACAGCCTCATCCACCTACACATATGCACTCCATGGCCCAACCTCCTGTCCCAATCCAATCCCAATCGCCTCACCCCCTGCCCTACCATAGCCCTGACCTAAACCATTCGCATACGTTCAATAATTGGCATCATTAAACCCAAACAAATTTTTAATCTATCGACCACCACCAATGTTCCCATCCCCAAAAACCCACAGGTTGCCTTATCCATTCCTAAGTGGTATAATGCTATGTACACCAAATTTAGTGCTCTTATTGAAAATAAGACTTGCGAGTTAGTACCACGCACATCAAACATAAATATTATATGCAGCATGTGGCTTTTTAAACATAAATTCAGATCAGATGGCTCATTGGAAAGATACAAAGCTCGCTTAGTATGTGATGGTCGACTTCAGCAAACAGGTATTGACTTTGCCTTCAGTCTGGTTGTCAAAGCAGCTACTATTCGCATGGTTTATCTCTTGCTCTCTCGCTCATTCTTGGCATATTAATCAACTGGACGTCACTAACGCGTTTTTACATGGCAACTTGGAAGAAACTGTGTACATGTATCAACCCATGGGGTTTCTCCATAAAGATTATCTTGATCATGTGTGTCTTCTCAAGAAATCTCTTTACGAGCTTAAACAGGCCCCTCGGGTCTGGTACTAACGATTCACAGATTTTGTCACTCTACATGGCTTTCGGCTAAGCAGGTCGGATAATTCTCTTTTTGTCTATCGTAGTGGCACTGATATCGCATATCGTCTTATATATGAGGATGATATAATCCTCACCACATCCAATGAAAGTTACGGCGTCATCTAATGCAAGTTTTGGCAGGTGAGTTTGCTATGAAGGATTTGGGTCCTTTATCTTATTTTATGGGCATCTAGGTTGAATGAGAAGAAATAATATGTTTCTCTCCCAATCGGCTTATGCCAAAGATATCATTCACCGGGCATCTATGGACTCGTGTAAACCCGTGGCCACCCCTATTGATACACAATCCAAGCTTAATGCTGACTCTGGTCCATTACATGATGACCCGTCTACATATCGGAGTCTTGCAGGTGCACTCCAGTATCTGGCGTTCACACGTCTGGATATCTCTTATGTTGTCCAACAGATTTGCATGCATATGCACGCCCCTCGCCAAACCGCATTGGAATGCCTTAAAACGGATTATTTGGTATCTATAAGGAACGATCGAGCTTGGTCTTTATCTTGGTCCTACTACCTTAGTTTCCTTACGTGCCAAAAAGAATGTTGATTGGGCACACTGCCCTGACACTAGACGTTCCACTTCTGGGTACTGCGTCTAACTTGGCGACAATCTCATCTCTTGGTCGTCCAAAACGTCAGACAACTATCTCTTGTTCTAGTGTAGAGCCTAAATATCGCGGGTCACCAATGTTGTCGCATAGATATGTTAGCTACGCAATCTTCTCCTTAAGCTACATCATCCTCTTACCTGCGCAACTATTGGCTACTGTGACAATATCAGTGCCATCTATCTGTTTGGTATTCCAGTTCAACACCAGCGTACCAAACATATTGAGCTGGATATTCACTTTGTTCGTGAGCAGATTCAGCGTGGCAATGTACAAGTTTTGCATGTCTCTTGTCGTCATCGGATCGCTAATATCTTCACAAAAGGCTTGCCTCATGTGTTATTTGATGATTTCCGGTCCAGTCTCAGTCTTCGCCACCCTTCGCTTCGACTACGTGGGTGTAATAGAATAATTGTAAATTAGGATATCATTGTATTGTACATTTCCATTAGAATAGGAGATTTGGTTGTAATGTTATATATACATGTTATTATCAATAGAAGAGATCAAGTTTTCATAAACTATCAGGAACAAAGTTTTATATTTTTTTTACGATACTATGTTGAATCATAAATAATTTCTTTTATAACTATTTTGATTAGGAAAAGAAATGTAAAAGCTAGAGTATGATATGAAAACCAAAAAGTGTTTCAAAAGAAGGATGGATTGCACAGATAAATGTTTTAGATCATTAAATACAATGGATGTATGTATTTGTGGTCATTACGATGGATGTAGGTTCTTATGATCATTGTTAGGAGCATTCGAGAGAATCCACAATCAGAATTCTCACAACCCCCTCTCCCTCTCTTTCTTTCCCTCCCTATCTCTCCCTCTCTCTTCCTCCCTTTTCGCTCTCCCCCTCTCTCCCTCTCTCCTTCCCCATCCTTCTCCCTCTCTCCCCCCTCCCCTCCCCTTTCCTCTCTACATTCTAATTGAAATGATCCATGCCATAGACTATTGATCTGGTAATTAAATTCATCTACCATTGAAACTTAGAGGATACTTTTGCGATTTATGAGATGAAAAAACCTTGATTATGGATGTTCTAATGGTATTAAATACTTTAGGGCCCATGATGCACTTTAGGCAAATGAAAACGTGTCTATATTATATGATTTTGTGAAAAGTTAGGTATGTTAACCTGACTCTAAAAGAAGTAGATAATGAAAATGAAAACATTGTCATCATGCAGAAGTTAGTCAACCAATGAGTAGGAAAGAACGAGATACGAATCTAACCTAACTTCAAGATCATTAGCGAACCTCGGAGGACATAGTAGAAAAAGGGGGCATATCGTCCGTGGACTAACCTATTTTCATATAAAATAATAGAGGATGTAAGTAGATCAACAAATAAAATCCATAGCTACATAAAACATCAAAGATGGAAACATGTTTACCCCTACGGAGAGCAGATGAAACATCAGGTCAATAGTTGATGCTATCACACTCCTACAATTCAAATTGAGATGTCCATTTGCCCCAATGGCGAGATTTATTAATGTGATCACACTCTGAAATTAAAGACAATGAACACAATGAACCACCTACTTTCAAGAATTAAGAATACTAAACTAATGGATTATTAACTAATAGAATATGTATAATTAGGAAATAATTATTGTATACATCTTCATGATTTCCTCCCTAAAACAAGGGATTGTAATTAATGTATAATCTCTATATAAAGAATAACAATAAAGGAGAGGATCAAGGATCCTTCTCACCTTTCAGGGTATCAAGAGACCTAGATATGGCCCTATATTAACTCATTGTTTCATAACATGTGGCTTTTGATGAAACTACCTTTTTGTTCCATACTCACATCAAACTTCACCATCCTATAATTTTCTCAACACTCATATCTCTCCCCTATTATGACCCCATATTAACACCAATCCGGCCCACAGCCCAATTGCGTAACCTGTCCCACTTCAGCCTCAACCAACATCGGCCCAACACAATCCTCACTTCCATCCGGCTCACACGCTACTCCTATGACAAGCCCACCAAGTCCAACAAACCTTCAACCCTCCACCACGACTACTGTATCAACCCAACCTTCTATCCCAGCCACACCCGCGCCAACTCTCCCAAGTCCGACACCTGGCCGGCTTCAAAACCATTCACACTTACGCACCAATCGCACAAACTACCCGAACCATGAGAACTCATGCAATGGACACAAACCTAAATACCCCCTCAACTTACACACTCCCACCCGCACATCTCATATCGTCCATATCCCAAAACCATCCACCGATGCCCTGTCCACACCATAATGGTTTACTACCATGACCAATGATTTCAATGCTCTTATTAAAAATGAGACTTGGGAGTTGGTTCCGTGTAAACCCCATATTAATCTCATACATAGCATATGGTTATTTAAACATAAATTCAAATCAGATGGGTCATTGGAAAGATACAAAGCGAGGTTGGTTTGTGATGTTACCAACGCACTGTTTTGTCAATTGCTTTATCTCACTCTTAGGAGGTTCACCAATTAGATGTTACCAACGCATTCCTACATGATACGTTACAGGAAACAGTCGATATGTACCAACCTATGGGATTCAAACACAAGGGTTATCCAGACCTCGTTTGTCGCCTTAAGAAATCACTTTATGTCTGAACAGGCAGCGCGCGCTTGGTACCTGTGCTTTACATATTATGTTCTCACTCTGGGTTTCCAACAGAGTAAATGTGATGCATCTTTCTTCTTTTTGCATTTTGGAAATAAGGTCGCCTACTTACTTTTGTGCGTGGATGACATTCTTCTTGTTACGTAAACATCTGCTTTTCGTCAACAACTCATAGCACATCTTTCAAATGAATTTGCCATGAAAGACCTCGACCCCCTCAGCTTCGTTCTGGGCATCTTTGTCTCCGGACGCAACAACACGATGTTCTTCTCCCTGCAATCATTTGCCTCAGACATCATTACACGGGCCAATATGAAATCATGTAACCGAGTCCTTACCCCTGTTGATACTCAGGCCGAGCTTGGCGCCAATGGCACTGATTATCATGACCCTACCCTTTATCGTATCCTTTGTAGGGCCCTGCAGTATCTGACATTCACTCGACCGGACATTTGTTATGCTGGTCAGCAGATATGTATTCACATGCATGCTCCTAAACTCGAACATTGGAATGCCCTCAAGCATATTATAAGGTACACCAAAGGTACCGCGTCTCTAGGCCTCACTCTTGTCCATTTCCTGACCCTACTGTCATTGCCTACAGTGATGCAGTTGTGTGGGTTGCCCTGACACTAGACGCTCCACTAGTGGTTACTGTGTTTATTTTGGCGACAATCTCATCTCATGGTCATCCAAACGACAACCCAGTATTTCCCCTTCCAGTGTTGAAGCTGCATATCGTGGGGTTGCTAACTTAGTTTCTTAGATCTGTTTGGTTACTCTTTTGTTTGAGTTATGTCGCCCTTTATGCCTTGCCACACTTGTTTATTGTGATAATGTGAGTGTTTACTTTTCTGGAACCCCGTTTAGCACCAACGCACCAAACACATTGAATTGGATACCCACTTTGTTTATGAGCAGGTGCAACGTGGACAAGTCAAGGTTCCTCATGTCCAGTTTTAATGATTTCATGTCCAGTATCAACATACAAGAACCTCCAGTATCAACTGCAAGGGTGTAATAGAATATGTATGATTAGGGAAAAATTATTGTGTATATCTCCATGATTTCCTCCCTAAAATACGGGATAGGAATTAATGTGTAATCTCTATATATAATGAATAATAATCAAGGAGAAGATTAAGGATCCTTCTCACCTTTCATTAACATCATTTCAATCAACAATTCAGAAACAATCAATGTATAACTACTATAGTAAAAAATAATACAAAGGAAATGACTGATACAAACCGATGGGCCTGCTATGAACGATGTTCCAGAATCTGCGATCGCCGAACATCCATTATTACAAATCCCTACAAGAAAACACATCAAATCATTCAAGATTCTAGTTCGAAGACTTAACTTAATAGATTCTAACGTCGCACAATTGCATACCTATGGCTTCTCCGCCAATAAGCACATCGTCCATATCAAACTAGCAAGGAAATACACCAATAAGAATATATATGTGTATTTTACTAATTATATTATATATTTATATACGTTGAACTTGTAATTATTTAAGTTATACTTTTTTTTTAACGGCCAACGAAATTCACAAACAACTCCCTTCGGAGTCCCTACTCAGTCAAATCAGGACCCCTTCCACCCGGCATAGCCAGACAAGTAAGGGGGCTCCAGATTCCACCAAGTTCACCGGTTTATGGAAAAACCCGACTATCCACCCGCCCGAAAGCAAGACAATGGAATAATCGGTAAAACCCAGCATTCTCAAGAATCGAACCCATGACATTTCAGCAATGGGTCTTCTATCATTGAGCCTCCATACCACTTCACCATAAGGTGACTGATTATTTAGGATATACTATTTGTGATTCTTTACGTGTAAAAATTTAAACGTATACGGAAATAAATTGTTTTTACACATGTGTAAATTTACTGGTTGTACATTTGTAAACTGATTTATTTACACATGTGTAAAAAGTTAATTTGAAAGTGTTTTTGCAAGAAAAGATGAATTATTTGGAAAGAAATTTCCTTTTTTAATGTTGTATTTTGATTATAATTATGTTTGTATTGAAAAAAGAATGATTTTGATTGGTTTTCCTCATTTGTTCTCACGGTTCTCGCGATATTTAAGCGTTCTCAAAATAACCCTCCCCATTATATATATATATATATAGGATCCGAATATTTTGAGAACCAAGGTGAGTTGTGAGAATCATAGGAACTCACTTTATAACCACATACTTTTTTTAATCAAAAATGAATATGTGGTCCACAATTAATCAACAATAAAATAATGAATAAAATATTAATATACTTACACGAGGATAAAAATCCCTTACACCGGTGTATTTTGACGTAAATTAATGTATTTTTTTTTAAAAAAAATTTTACAGCGGGGTTTACGTGTTTTACACGAGTGTAAAAAAAAGAAATTTTTTTTTCGCATTTTACGTCGAGTTCCTACGAGTTCTCACAACTCGTCGAGTTCTCAAAGTATCCTAACCCTATATATATATATATATATATATATATATATATATAATATATATATATAATATAATATATATATATATATATATATATATATATATATATATATAGGTCAATTATAAATTGAAAACCCGCTTGAGTTGAGAAAACCTTCGAAACCCCATGTAAAAAAAAACAAAATGTAAAATACATGTTTGTAAGCGTTTTGGGCCAAAAAATAAAAAAGCACCGATGGATTTTTTTTAAAAAAATAAACAAAGTTGCTAAAAACATAGGTAAATAGCTGAAAACATATGTTTTTTTAGCAACTTTGTTTATTTTTTAAAAAAATCCCATTGGCGCTTTTGTTATTTTTTTTGCCCAAAATGTTTAAAAACATGTATTTTACATTGGTTATTTTTTTCAAAAAAAATAATGGTTTTTTTACATGGTTTTCAAAGGTTTTTCTCAACTCAAGTGGGTTTCCAAAATATCCTTTCCCTATATATATATATATATATATATATATATATAATATATATATATATATCTTGTTTTGTAATGCCAACTTTTGCATAGTTTGTTTGAAAAAAAAATGACTAAGCGTGACGATCAAGGAGTGGTTGATGAATATTCCGTCGGTTAGCTTCTCAATGTTACTAATGAAGATATAATCGAGTGTTTTCAATATAAAAAAACTACGCAGAGGAAAATAATATGCAAGGTACCTTTCAAATGTATTTAAATATTTAACCAACCCATATTATGTCCCAATACAAAATTTTCTGTATTCAACCACTATTATGTATGCATGTATGTACAGGGATTAGAGTATCAAACCTGCCAATAACCCTTTTGTTTTGACTGCAACATAAGTGTGCTTGCCTTTATAGTGCTTTGGATCAAGACCACCAAACACAATTTCACCACCTTCACCATCCTCAGATTGTCGATTTAGCCAAAGTGAAAACAAGCGATCCTTAACTAGATGATGATTGACAATATTGTCCCTATACAACATCGATATACTTGTATGAGATATCACACTAGTGGAACCAACTGTAACTCAAATTTCTTTCTTTATGTATGGACCAACTCAAAATTTATATGTTTAACATGTTTCTATGCTTCATGAAATACGGATATAAAAAAAAAACCTAAATAACTTACCACACAGGGACAGCATTGCCAACAGAGATTTCCTTAAATCCAAGCCCAAATATACCATCAAACTTCCCCGCCAAAAACGCCACACCAGTTTCTTTTGTCACCTCAATAAATTCCTGATTAGAATACGAATCATATTAGTTGTCAACTTCAATCATTTATTAAACTCTTGCCCAACTGCAAAACCTGAGGTCAAAGTTGTTGAATCCACCTGATTATTGACAACCAAATCACCGACTTCTACAATGTCTTTACTCAAGTACCCAGATATTGATCCATTGGTATAATTGATAGCAGTAGGACTCCCCTGGAGGAATGAACCAATTGTGTAGGAAATATCACGATCACAACAAATAAAGTTTGTTACGACAACTTGAATACACAATTTTTTTTTATTAGGAAGTTGTATGGGAACTCTCGTTTTTTGTGTTAGAAGTTGTATATGGAACTCTTATTTTGCGTATAGGAGCATGTATAGGGGAACTCTAAATGTGTATGGAATTATTTAATTGAACTCAAATTATAAGTTTTATGGTTATTGATACTTGTATGTTTGTTGAATTTGTATGTTTGTTTGAATTTGTATGTTTGGTGAATTTTGTATGTTTGGTTAAATTGTTTGTATTAGGAAATCTAATTGTGCAAATTAGTACTCGTGTGCATGTGTCTAAACAATTGTTGCATTGTGAAACTTTTGTGTGTATATATGATTTGGGATTGTGAAACTTGTATGTCCTATGTGTGTGTTTAGGCCTAATGTGAATATGTTCTAATTATTTTCAAGATAATACTAAATGGGAAGGGTATGAGCAGCAAAGGTTGCAACCGCTCCTTTTGATAACGGATTTCCTTGGTACAAACCTTTACCGTCAAATTTTGCCCTAGTGATACTCTTTCTTTCTAGGCCATGAGTAGTGTTTCACTACCCCCATAAGGGTGTTTTACGTCATGTGGCGTCGATATCAGTAATCTCATTTTAAGGAAAAAAATGGGTAGTGGCTTACGCCCCTCTAATAATTGTCTAATAAATAGTATTAGTTTTTCACATCTTTCCACGCCCCACTACCCCACTATGCATGGCCTTTAGTGATTTACATATATGTCAAACTAATAAATAAATAATATCTTGTAACATTAAAGTATACCAATTTAATGTCATGTTTTAACCATGATTGCAAATATTTTTCAACTTATCATATTGAGACATTGGCAGGAAGAACACTAACCATTTGCTATGTAGGTGCTTGACTGATTTGACTCGTAGTTTGAATGCATTACGCATGACACCTGCATGATTAGCATAATCCTAGCACATTAAAATTGCGTTGATATCTTAGATGTTTACTTTAGCATATGTATAAATACAAAGGGTCGTCATTAATAAATGTTATATACTTACCATCTTAATTGTGACGTAGAGATAACCATTGTACGTAATGCTTAAAAAATATAGCGTAGAGAGACCCATATTTTTTAAGCATTACGTACAGTTAACTATGCCATTCTCACAGTTTTCTATTTAAAAGTGATTCATATATGTGTGTGTTTGTGTATGTTTGTATCGGTATATATGACTAACTTACAGAAGTGCATTTAGACGATGGTATCCACAAGTTAGCACTACCGGTATCAAAGATGACTTTAAACTTCTGAGGTGGGGTGCCGATACCAATCTCACCGAAGTATTGGGTATCCATAAAGTTGTTCAATGGTATGATACTAGACTCTTGGTGATCAACAAGGTTTTCATCAAATTTCATTTTTTTCAAGTTGATTCTAATAAGCCCATCATTGGATGTTGAAAAGATCGGTGCAGAAAGCAATGTCGTGAACACAAAGAAGATTGATATTTTTACTAATTTACTTCCCATGTTATTGACCTATAAGTGAATCCGCGAATAAAATATATTAGTGGAGTAATTAAAAAAAGCGAACAAATGTAAATACAGTTGTTACAAAATAGATATCAAGGATATAAGGTATGGAGAATATATAAAAACCATTAAACAACTGTTAATTAATAATAAAACAAATGAAAAACATCAGGTGTTCTGGTTTTAGATATACTTATTTACAAATTTTGTAGCGTGTATTATGTGTCTAGTCAGTTATCATATTTATAAAAACACCAATCCATACAAATGGTCACTAATTTCATCACAAAATGATATTAATTTTTTGTTGCAAATCAGTAACAAAGTAAGATTACCTATAGAGATTTTGGTTACTGGAATGTAGGTCGCAAAAGGTGTTGTTTACGGTAGCAAGTACCTAGTTTTCTGCTAACGCAATAGAGAGTGAATAACTACAATATTTCCCGAAAAAACACATATGTAGGGCTGAAAACATGAATTAATTGCGAACGGGCAACTGGTTTTATCGTTGCGAACAATCACAATCACAATCTCATGTTTTAATTCAAGTTCGCAATAGTGACAATCTCATTTGATTTGAATTTAATTTGACACAATCTCACTGTTATCGTTCAGGCAGTCACTCTTGCTCCTTTTATAATTTTACTCGAATTAATTGCGAACGGGCTCAAAAAATTTAACTATGCAAATTTTAGTTCACATGAAAGCTGAAAACTTGAACGAATATAGGGTTCTTAGAAATTCGAAAGAAGTAATTAATTCTCCAACTGGTTCTATGCAACCACAAGAATTTTTATGGCAAAAACATATATTGAAGGTTGAAAAATATAAATATTGAACTAATTCAATGGATTTAGTGGCTAATTAATCAACATGAAAACTGCAAGAAATTTAGGTTTCGTACCGGTGAGCTGATGATCAATGCTGAAATCTATGAATTCAGACAAAAAGAATATAGACACTCAATTTTATATACAACATACAAGGTCTAACATCTCTAATTCTAATGGTAACACTTACTAAGTTACGTGACCTTTAATCTTGTGATTCCCTAAAACACACTTATGATGTGATATAACCAACCTTGGAAACCGTATTGGAGTACAATTAATTGAAAAAAAAAAGGCTACAATGTAAAGGTGAGTCCCAAGTGTCAACCACCTAAATGTATTCGGTTTTTACATAATCATAACGCTAGTTTCGCTTATGGGATTTCCTTAGCCATAACCATAACCAAACTTCTATTACACTTATATGTTTCTTGACCATAACCATAACATTTTGAATTAAAAAAAGTACATTTTTTACTTCTGTTTTTCAGATAGTTTATAAAGAATAGTTAAAAAACTAACAAAAATGTGTATTTATACATCATGTTAAACTTAAGTGTTTCAGTCATTATAAAATGAAATAAATGATATGAGAAGTTAACTGTTAGGGGAAAAGGAACAATACATTTTAAACTTCCTTTTTCAGAAAATTAATATATGCACGTTAAAAAAACTAACAAATATTTGTAATATATGATATTAGAAATTAATTGTTAGAGAAAATAGGAAACATAAACAAAATATAAACCACTAACTAAGAGCAATTGGTGGACAAGGTCCACCAAATAAACGGGTCACATTAGCATGTCACAATATTCTAATCATCAATCTCTTTAAACCCACTATTTCCTTCAACCATAAACCAAACCAAACTTCAATTTCATTATCCTCTATTGTTAGTGCACTTCGTGTATATCCCCAACTAGTGATAGGTCTATACTAGTCATAGGCATGATTGTATAAATCTTGGTATTTACCAGGTAGCATTTCCAGTGTTTATACCTCGTTCGGATTTGTAAGGCTTAGCTCCAGGCGTAGGATTCACACCTGGACCATTTCAGGCGTATGAGGCCCTGCGCCTAGAAGCTCCTTGGCGTAGGAGCCCAGACTATGTATAAGCCTTAGCCTCAAACATTGTAACTTTTGCTTGATTATTATAACGAAGTGTTGCCCAATTTTTTGAGTGTGTTGTGTGTGTTTATCATTTGCATATCTTTCTAACTTCATATCTCATATCTAACAATAACCAATCTGTTGATTCTGCCTTCGGATCGATCATACGTGCTCGGTATATCAAATCTTGTCGCTCCTACAAGTGGTAACACAGTCTAGGCTTATAACTCGCGTGTTGTTAGATTAGTGTAGCATCAAATATGAATTTTTGAAGCAATTCTTCATGTTTTTTTATTGAAAACCCAAATTGACCCATTTCAACAAAACAAATCAGATCTGAGATTTTTGGTGCAAAACTCATAAGTGTGTTCTTAATGGTTTTCGAGATGATTTCATTGGATTGGATTGAATGGGAAATCTAATTGTTGTCTTGGTTTCTAAATCGGTTTTACAAAGTATTTGAATCAATAGACCATCAAAAACAATGTTAGATCATACTAGATTTGTTTTTAATTGTTGGATTACAATTCGTGTTTTTTAATTGTTTCGGACATCATAATCGTGTTCTAAATCATATCCGCACATAACTTGATAATTGGATCATCCCAACCATCATTTTCACCAAAATTCATCTAAATCAGCCTTGTTCTTGAAGTTCTGGTCTGATACGCATGTAAGCTCTCATACGCATGTAAGCTTCAAGTATATAGACCCCTACGCCCGTAAGCTCCTTCCTACATTTGACCCCTCATGCGCCTGGTTTATTACTCGTACGCCTGGTTTAGCCCTCGTACGTGTGTATTAAGGCTCATACGTGTGTAATTAGGCTCATATATGTGTAAACACTTATTATACGTGTGAAAGCCTAATTTAGTCATCTTTTGACCCATTTTGTTGGGCCAAAGAGGATTGACAAGCATTTCAACCCTAGTCTAGTATCCTCTCTGCAAGTTTTTGTTAGTATTACAAAGTGCTGAAGAAGAAAATGCAAAGTACTGATGAAGAAGCTGATACGGGACAAAGTGATGAAAAGTAAGTTTTAAGATGAACAAGACAGAACATCTGAAGAACAACTACTGAAGAGCAACCTTTGAAGGTTTACTCATCAGCATTTTAACACTTCATCTGCAGTTCTGATAGAAGCTTCCCACCGCCCTTAAACTTCAGTAGTTTAGTATTATATTAGTTTTTTACTACTTTATGTACAAGTTCCAATACTACAGCCTGTTTTAGTATTATTATATTAGTTCAATACTTCCAATGTACGTATTGTTCCGTCTATAAATAGATGGGTTCATCCCTTCTATTTTACACATCTTTTGTAGTTAACATTTCTAATATATGAGAATCATTTGAAGCACTTATTACTGTTATATTCATTGAGGGGGAATAATAACTACTGTTAAAAGTGATACTTTAACTTAGAACACTTATTATTATTCCGCTGTGTATTTACTTTGATAAATCTTACAAGTGTTCTTGAAAAGAAACTGTGAAACTGCAAAGAACTGATCCTACAATTGGTATCAGAGCACTGATTCATCTAATAACATATCAATCTAACAAATTGAGAATCAGACACAGGCTCTTATTGGTATTCAATCAAGGATAAAAGTTCACTTTTTCAAAACATCCATCACTTTAAGAAATTATTGACAAATCAAACTTCTTAAAAATGGATCCTTATAATACTGGATCTGCAAATAAGCCTCCTATGCTAGTCAGAAATGAATATAATATCTGGCAAAGGAGGTTGGCATATACTTTGTCACACATAAATACTGGCTGTTGGAGGTCTGTCATGTATGGACCCCATAAACCAGTAACTACAGATCTAGAATCTAAAGTGGAAAAACAAAAAGAACCAAAAGACTATACTGATGAAGATTTCCTAAAACTTGAGCTAGATGCTAAGGCTTTTTCAATGTTGTCAATGGCTCTCCCAAATGAAATTTATGCTAGACTCTTACATTGGGAGAGTGCCAAAGAGTTGTGGGATTGCCTCAAAGAACAGTTTGGAGGAACTGGTGAGGTGATTGCCAACACTAGAGAAATTTGGCTCAACAATATGAAACCTTTAATTACTCATGTTAATGGAGAAACTTTAAAACAACATTTTGAAAGATTTTCTTCATTAATATTAAAGTTAAAGTTAAATGGTCAGACCTATATAAACTCATCTATGTTGCATAGATTTTGAAGGTCTTTACCTGAAAAATGGGAAACTTATTCTATAGTCCTCAGATCAGGACCAGATTTTGACTCCCTTTCACTCACAAAATTACATGGGAGATTACTAACTTTTGAAAGAGAAATCAATCAAAAGAAAAAGCTACAAAACTCTGGAAAACTGCTGATGACTGTATTCCAGGTAGTACAAAATTATTGGGACAAGACTCGTCAACTTGTTCTAATGATTTTGGAACTTTTGACCACATTGACATAACTGCTGGAATCTCATCAGAAAGATCATACACAACTATGACAATGAATAAAACAGTCATACTACTAATAACATGTGTTTTATTCTAGATGATTTTGAAAAATTTCAGTAGTGATGACTTAGAAGAAATGGACATACTATATCAACTGGCCATGTTAAGTATAAAAACAAATAAATTTTACAAAAGGTCAGGTAGAAAATTTCCAAGACTGAACAATCAAACAAAAGTTGGTTTTGACAAATCTAAACTGAGATGTCACAAGTGTCAGAAGCTGGGACACTTTGCTAGAGAGTGTAGAAGCTCTAGCTATAACCAACCACAGTCTGGAAATCAAACAAACTCTAGTTATAACAGGAATGTAGGAACACAAGGAAGTGCACATTTTGTACAAGCACAAGCTCCATAAATCCAATATGTGCCTCAAATACAATATGTACAGATGCCTGCTCAACAACAGGGCAAACAACTGATGCCTTCCACTCCTGTTGCTCAACAACCTCCACAACCTCAACAACCAACTCAACAAAGTTTATTCACTTCTGGGTATGTTGACTGGAGTAGCCTTCCTTATGATACATCTGAATGCAGTCCAGATGCAGATAATAAATTATTGATATCAACTGAGGACAACCTGATAATGGCATAAATAACTTTGCCTTAATGGCTTTTTAGGATGCTCTTCTAATTCTGCATTATCACAGGTTTCACAAGAATCTATTTTAAAGTTATGCTCAAAATCATGCAAAGAAGCTTTTGCTTTAATAAGGGAAATTAATGTGCATCTACAGGGCAAAGCCAATGACTCTGAGAGAAAATATACTTAAATGAAATGTGATTTGGAAAGAAAACTTGCTCCTAAAACAAAAGAAATTTCCAAATTAACTAATAATGCTATTGAAACGCAAGCACAAATTAAAATCGTGATAGAAAACCTAGGAAATGTCATAAAATAACTTGCTGACACCAAGGTTGATTATGCGAATTGGGTATAGTCATGTAGAGGTTACCAAATGTTGCTTAACAAACAAACTGCATCAAATGTTAAGTTTGGCATAGGGTATAACCACACTGAATCTCCAACTGATTTTCTCCCAAAACTGCTAATGATGGGAGTAAAATAGTTCAAGATCAAACTTCTGATATGAAAGAATGCACATCTTTTCATCAGAACTTTCTCAAAAATACAAATGATAGTTCTGTAGAAGTTAAAACAACTGACATTAAGTCATCAGTAGTTTCATCTACATCAGGAGTTGAGAACCTGAAAACTACTGATGACCTAATTCAAAATAATGAAACTGTCAATACTTTGCCTTCCAACACTCCTGAAAATTTTAAAAGGAAAGGAAATGCAAAAGAATGTAAAGTACGTGGTCTGTTTAACCACATAACATAATTTTGCAGATATAGGAAAGGAAATCAGTACAACAAGAAAATTTTACAACTGGTTGTAGGAAAATAAATAAATCAAAATTTTTGAAAAACACTTTTTATCTCAACAAACAACAACAAAGTAAAACCTTTACTCAGAAAAAGACTGAATCTCAACAACAGCCTTTTTCTCAAAATTCTATTTCAAAAGTTAGGCCCAAACCATCAGTAGTTTCATAAACTGCTAAGGTTAAAGATTTGATATATATGGTCAAACTTCTGATGACCAAAGTTGATGGTGAACCTCATCAGGGTTCCACCATTGCTCTCAAAAAACAAATCCATGTCCAAAATGAAATGGATTTCTAAAAATGGTCCAAAACAAACTGTTACTCTTCCTGTTCTCAAGAGTAAACCCAAAGCCAAAATGGCTTGGGTTCCTAAGACTGACTAATTTACTCTTTGTGCAGAGGGTCTCCAAAGATCTAAACAGCATTTGGTACGTTGATAGTGGAGGCTCTATGTACATGACAAGATGTAGGTACCTGATCAAATTTCATAAGTCAAACAAAAAAAATCCGTGTCCTTTGGAACAATGCCAAGGGATACGTGCTAGGATATGGCAATGTATCCTCTGGTAAAGTGCAGTTTGATAAGGTCAATCTAGTTGAAAATTTGAAGTACAACTTGATGAGTGTCTCTCAAATGTGTGATAAACGATATTCTTCCTTTTCACCAAAACTGCTTGCAAGATTATCTCACCAGAAGGCCAAAAGTTAATAGAAAAGATAATAGAAGATCATACTTTACTGGTTTCCAAAAGATGTGGCAATGTCTATGCAATGGACATTGAAAAGGACAAAGTATTGAACACACTGACTGTTTCTTCTCAATGGCATCAACTCCTGAAACAGACCTTTGGCACAGGAAACTTGGCCGTGTGAACTTTAAAGCCATAAATAAAGTCACTAAAATGGGATTGGTCAGAGGTCTACCCTTGAAGGAATACAAGTGTAAAGAACACTGCGTCTCCTGCCTTACGGGAAAACAGCATAAGTCCTCTTACAAGTCTATTGAAGAATAAAAAACAACTACACGTCTCCAACTACTCCATATGGACTTATTTGGGCTAGTCAAAATCTTGAGCCTTGGTAAGAAGAAGTACTGTTTGGAAATCATTGATGACTACTCAAGATTTACATGGGTCTTCTTCTTATTTTCCAAGTATGAGACAACTGATATTATCAAATTCTTCATTTTACAAGTAGAGAAACAATATTCTCTCTCTGTCAAAGTCATAAGATGAGACAATGGGACAAAATTCAGGAATAAAACTCTGGATGAATTCTGCCTGTCTAAAGGATTGTTAGACAGTTCAGCATTCCAAGAACTCTTGAACAAAATGGGTGGTAGAAAGGAAGAAAAGAATATTGATTGAAGCAGCAAGAACAATGTTAGCTGATTCAGGCCTACCTCTTTATTTCTGGGCTGAAGCAGTTAACACAGCCTGTTATGTTCAAAATAGGGTCCTTGTCAACAAAAGACATTCCAAAACTCCTTATGATGTTCTTCATAGCATCAAGCCCCTAATCTCCTTTTTCAGGGATTTTGGATGTCAATGTTTTATTATAAACATCAAGTACTCCATTTCAAAATTTGCTGCTAAAGTTGATTCAAGTTACTTTCTTGGTTATTCTCCCATAAGAAAAGCCTACAAGGTATTCAATTCAAGAACCAACATTGTTTAAAGAAACACTGAATGTCAAGTTCAATGAGTCAGAACATACACTCAATCCACCACATCCTGCTGAACTCTTTGATCTTGACAGTTTTAATTTCGAACCTGAAAAGACTATTATACCTTCATCTTAAACCACTTATTATGGTGATCAAGGGTTTTATGATGATGGTCCTACATCATGGACTCCATATATAGTCTTAAAATCAACTCCTAAACCTTCAGATGTTTCACAAACTTCTAATTCAACAACCAAACAACTACTGATGAGGAACCCCAAACTTCTGATTTAGCTCCCAAAACTGTTGACGCTGTCCAAACAGCTGAATTAGACATCATTGACCTCAGTGGTTTGTTTGAAGAAGTTCAAGAGCCCACTCCCATTACACAAGAACATGTGATAAAACATAAGAGATCATCCATTGGATCAAATCATGGGTGATATTGCTTCAGGGGGTACTTACAAGAAACCAGCTTTCCAACTTCTGCTTTTTCTCAGCGTTCATTTCTCATTTTGAACCTAAGAAATACCAGGTAGCCCTCAAAGACAACAGTTGGGTTGAAGCTATGCAGGATGAGTTGCTACAACTCAAAAAGCAACAGGTCTAGGAAATTTGTCCCTTACATCCTAACAAGCTACCAATTGGCACAAGATGGGTTTTTAGGAATAAACAAGTTGAGACCTTTGCACCAGTAGCAAAGCTTGAAGCCATCAGTTTAGTTTTGGATTATGCTATTTTCAAAAAATAAAGTTTTTCAAATGGATGTAAAAAAGTGCATTTTTATATGAAAAAAAAATAAAAGAGCAAGTGTATGTTTGTCAGCCACCTGGGTTTGAGGATCCTGCTCATCCTGATTGGGTGAACAAACCTGACAAGGCTCTATATGGGCTACTGTTTCCAGGTTTTTCTTTGGATACATCAACATACATGCGTGACTACAGTTTGCATTTTCTTATCACCTTCATTTTCTTATTGATAGTTTAACTTCCATTGCAATCACTAAGGATCCAGTGATTACTAATGTCCGCACTAACTACCAAATAGCCAAAAATTTTACCATATTATTTGACAAATCCAAATTTGACTATCTTTGAAAGGTAAAAGGCATTTTGGGAAAATCTGAGTAAACCAAATCGGAAAAACGGATTTTGTTTAACCATTTTCTATCAAAAAAATCCAAAAAGATTTCAATTTCTTTAAACTTTTTGAATCCTAAGGGGAGAAAATTCCATAAAAAAAGCACAAAAAACTCAAAAAATCATCAATGAGTTTTTGCTGTGAGAAAAAAAGAGAAAATTATAATAGACCAGTGTCTGTCTGATTTCCCCAAACTTAAATTGCAAAAGATAATCAGTCTAACAAATTATATACTGGTATGCCTTAAAATCATTTCAATGTTGACATGGTGATATAAATATTAACAACTTAAGGTCGAATGGTTATCCTATCTCATTGGCATATGGTCTTAGTACCGAAATCTCGATTGATAGGTTGCTAAAATCTGATGTTTCGGGTATTTAAGATAGTGATACATCCAAGAACAACTAGTCAAATCTTGGATTTCTCGAATTCCAATTTAATTGACGAGACATTCTTCAAAGAGCTAAAAGAATCATCTATGCCAAACCCTTCTTCCAATACATAAATAAGAGAATATTATCTGAGCAGTGCAACCATCTTTCTCTCTAGCTATTCATACCGTAAACCATTGTACGTATGGCGTGTACAATAACTAATGCTGACGTTTATGGTGCTTATTCACTGGGATGGTGACATGGATTGGACACACTTGCTAAACTAGGCTTCTTAAATTAGCCACACATACTAGAAGTGAATAAATACCGAACTTATGGCGATTGGGCACTTGGATGGTGACTCGGATTGCACACACCCTCTAAGTAAAGTATCCCAAAAAAAAATTCAGGTATTTGCCCCCACCGTGACTGTGATTTAATCAATCTCATGTCTTGTAAACAGATGGCTATGGATTACTCACCCATTACGATGAAGCTTTGCGAAAAGACTGATACGGAAATGTGTAGTGTGCGTGGGGACCATTGACCGAAATTCTAAATCTTACCAGTTAACCGTATCTAAAGTGCCGGTGAGTACTCTTGATTTCTAGATTTAAGAGGATCCCATATTGGTAAGTGTTTATTTAATGATTATGCAAATTATATCAAATTGAACAACGGTTATCATGGCCAGTCCATATTCTGATCTGATTATCTTACTAGTAAAGCTCACAAAAATATTGTCTATGAATATTATTTTTCTACTTTAAAATTCTTTGTTTTGAAAAAAAAAAGGTTTACGTGTGTTCTTTTCGAATAACCAATGTTGAAATACTAATAAAATAAAGTCTTTCAAAATGCAACTTTCATAAGTCAAAAGGTTAAAATTGACATGTTTGAAAGTTTAGGGTGAAATTTAAAAAGATTCATATGTTCAAGAGATGAACGATTTGTTTCTCCAAATGGTGGTCAAAATAGACAAATTTTGAAAGTTTTCACAAATGTTCAACTTCAGGAATTTGATTGAGTGCGGATTATTTGTCATATGTAATACAAGTTGTAGTTTGTATGCATCTTTTATTAATTTTTCTACAGCATCAAACACAAAACGTATACTCATCATCATTCGAACGACAAAGCTTGAAGCTGAACAAGACCAGAACCTGAACAACAAGATCATCCTAAACAACAAGAACGCAGTATTCCATCTTTAGTGACACAGATCATGGTAGAGCTTCAGCATTTGAAGATGAAAAAGTTCAGAATCGAGAAATGAAAGTGCAGATGTTATTGTTCTGTTCTTCGTCAAAAGATCATCAATCAAAACACTTAGATTTCCTATTTCCTCCCAAGTTATCAAAGCTAATTTAAAACCAAGACGAGATCTCCTGAAGCCACGACAGAAACTCAAATCAGAAAGTACTTATGTAACAACCCGACCCAGGGGGTGTCGGTTGGGATGCAGTTGATACCAAAATTGCACAACGGAAGCAACCAATGACAATTATAAATGTTTATACAAGCTCTAGTTCCCAAAATAATACAAATAATATATAAAATAAATTAATATCTATTGGTAGGACGAAACGTGCCGATCGTCGAAGCAGTTGCGGGGTGTACTCCGCTAATCGAACCAATCTCTATCTGCACTTAACTGTTGAACTCTAATATGCAACTCTTACAGTCTAAATCTCTACAATCATCACCTCTAATCTGCATCACATAATCGTATTCCGTATGCTTCATGTTTATCCAAATGCAGTACCTGAACACATGCTTAAAACGAGTTGGGTTAGCAAATACTGGTGAGTCTGTGTACGTAATAAAGTGGATCCAAAACAGTTTTATCGTTTCATAAACAAATTTGCAAATTCACGCAGTTTACACATGATGATGTACAAGCGACACCTCAAACCTTAACACAAAATCCATCATCTTCCATTATGGATTCACCTGGAAAAATATATGTCACAACGACCCTGTAGACTTCAGTGGAGGGTTTTCGAGCTTCCGGATCCATTGTGTTTGAGGGTTTCCCCAAGTAGTACTACCCACATATTAAATGGCCCAACCGTGGGTTAATGAGTGTCAATGTAATATCCAGCAGCTGGTATCTTTGTCACATCAAATAGTTAAAACACACACAAGCATATGCTCTCCCCAAATAGTTAAACACAAAAGGGGAATGGTACACGGAACTCACCTGAGCAGCGTATCATATCACATCACGTTGTCACATAGTTTCCCAAGTCAGGTTTCCATCTATTCTTGGTACACAAGGTCCTATGGTAATTACAAACATTACTGAGTGTAACCGAACATCGCGGTTACACGTGTGGGCAAGTCTTAGGACTTTTAATTGTTCGACTATGGAGTTTAAGGTGGTCGACAAGAGGCTGATCACCGCCGCCATTACTCTCCACCATCAAAACTCCATAGTCGAACATAACCCATGTCCGGAATCATAGACCTGTGGGTGACCTTAATCAGAACCCAGATCCGGACTTTTGTCCTTGTATCACCGCCGCCATTACTCTCCACCATCAAAACTCCACCTTGGTTGGAAACCCGTCTGCATCAAATCACCACCACCATCTCACAATAATATTAACAGAAGAGGGGTTTGTTGGGGGAGGGTTACCTTTGGTTGCCGATCGTGTAGCGGTGGAGATATTGAAGCCGCCGCCGCCATTACTTCTTCTTCCTCCCCGTATGTCTCTCTCTCTCTATCTCTCCTCTCTAACCGATTCCTTCTGCATCTGCTTCTTTCTCTAAAAATATTGTTGGGTGAAAGGGGTGTGGGTGTGTTTCTGTTGAGAGTAACGTTGTCGGGAGTGGTGGGGTCGCCACCGTGATCCGCCCCTGTTTTGCTGGTGCTCCGCCGGTATTGGGTGGCAGGAGCCACCGGTTCCTCCTCTTTGTCCAACTCTCTCTCTCTCTCTCTCTCTCTCTCTCTCTAGAAGTATACATGTGTGTGTGTGTTCTGTGTTTGGTGGACAGACAAACAGGGAACACAAGAAATGGTTTGGGGTTTTATAGTGTGGTTAGTTAAATCGTTTTTTATTAAAACTATTTGTTTTACAAATGGTTTTCATTGTTTTGTTTTCATACAAGAATGGGGACATGTGTCCCTCTTAGCGAGGTGACATGTGTCCCCAAGTGGAGACTAATCACCTAACTCGGGTCGGGTTTGTTGTTGGGTTCCAGTTCGGTATCGCGTCGTGTATTGGCTTTTATTTCGTTAGAATTATTATAAAATACTTTCAGTTTCGTGTGTGTATTTTATCTTTCCTTATAATATTATCTAGTTCCTCATCATCTTACCTTTAGTTGCGAAAATTGTTGGGCCCTAGGACAGGGGTTTTACATCTCCCCCCGTTATTATTATCTAGTTCCTCATACTACGTTTCCATATTCTTACAGGTTATCTTATATATCGTTTGCTATGATTATCATTTACTCCTCCAAATCGAGCATACTTACCTATTCCAAATGAGTTTTTACAAATATCAACCTTTATCAAGTTTCAGATATCGATACGATTTTTCATAATCACTCAATATCCAATGGGTAGTCACAACCTCACAGAGCCCATCTCTAAACTATAGGAATAGAAGGTAGTATCAAGCATAATATCTAAAGTTTAGATCTGAGACAGTGGTTTTAAACTATTGACAGACTAGGGTTTGTCCTCAGTTTAATTCCCATTCCCACTTTCGACGCACCGTAGGTGTTTATATATAGGGTGTACCGCAGCCAACCTACCACACCTTTGATAACCTCGAAAATGTACTACAAATTTCAGAGATTCAGATTTATTTTTGGTTTGACTTCTAGTTTTGTTTCCAATGCATCACTAGTGTTTATATATAGGGTGTACCGTAGCTAACCCACCACACTCATGATGCCTAAAAAACGTACTAAACTTCCCCCCATAAACCTGCTAGAAAACGTACTTGGTCAAGAAATCTATGTGTGTTCCGAGAGTTACTAGTCTTCAATAATCTTATTTTGAGTTGGTAAACACAAAAATATGGTGTCATGATCTAGAGACATGTCACTTTCATCCGCCTTTACGCCTAATGGTGTGGTTAACTCTAACTATACCATCATAACAATGGTTTAATTCTTAAGCGTTAATGTTTTCTACAGTACATGGTGTAGGATATGGCGACAAGTTGTCGAGAAACACCAAAAGATTAGACATCTAAGAATAATATGTTGCTCTTAAACAAACTAAGGGTGTACAACATCCTTTGGTATTTAAACCTTAGATTCTCATATGGTCGAATTGCTATCTATGAAGATTTTACCTACAAAATTTTGACCGTGTTCTCTTGTTCATATTTAATATTCCTTATAATTGTCTTTATAAGTGCACCCGCTCCCCCCGTTAGGGCCTATGTATACATTTTTAACAGGCTTCATACAAATGTCTCGTCACTATGTTTCAAAGGTTACAGAACTAATCCGAAGATTCTGACACTAATCTAGAGACTACATGGGTATTTAATGTAACAGAACACGTATTAAACCTTAGAAATACCTTATATAATGTTCAATCCTAGTCTCTTTGGGTCACCGAATCGAGTATTCATGGTGTACATACATGTTATATGATCACAAATCCAATACACTATATTTAACTTAAATCTGCAGAAATCGATATCAAGTCCGAACCCGGGAGTTCAAATAACTATACTTGAAGGTTTAATTCTTCAATCATGGTACTGCTAAATAGATGATGTAACTCTAAATTTTAATGACTGTACGTGATCAAACCTGAACAAACTCTGTGAATTAAGTGTTACGTCAAAGAATACATAATACTTTATCGAATAGGCGTTGGTAGCGCGTGTGTGTCAATCAAGTTTTGGTCCGAGTGTCCTTGATTCTTTTTGGGTCACGGTGCCTTGTCTTGGACTCCTTATCTAGCTCACAACTTGGTCAATAAAAAGGTTTAACCACATAATATAAGGTTATTCGTTAGAATTTAGCTACAACTATATGCATACATCTAAGACAAAATTGTCATTTATGCTATTAAATTTGCCAATCGCAACTAGCACCATAAGTTCGAATAACTTAAATATGGTCACATGTGTATATACTATTGTAACACACCAAGTCGTATCAAGTATATCAAATTCAAAACCTTATCCTTAGTCACACAAGTGTATCCCATATTTGCTTACGACTCTAACATAGTACGTTTTCCTCACATAAGTTTATCGTCATCCTGGTTACCACTTAAAATACTAGTGACTCTTCGGATTTCTTAGAACATTTTCGTGCCTATAAATTCACAATTACATGACGTCAAGTGTAATCGTCAATTTACCTCACGGAATTATTCTAGTAATCTCCGTTGTAGTCATGATTCATATATCAAACTAACTCGTGGACGTGTCAAACTTGTTCTAAATTCATGTAAGCATTATGGTGTGTTCAGGTACTCAAGTTTTAACTTATTTCGCTTCTTTTCTAGTTAGTCTTATGTAATTCCAAATCATTTCCTATCTGGAGATATTCTATTTTGCTACGACTGTTGCTCTGATACCAACTGTAACAACCTAACCCAAGGGGTGACGGTTGGGATGCAGTTGATACCAAAATTGCATAACGGAGGCAACCAATGACGATTATAAATGTTTATACAATCTCTAGTTCTCAAAATAATACAAATAAATATATAAAATAAATTAATACATATTGCTCAGGGACGAAACGCGGCGGTCGTCGAAGCAGCTGCGGGGTGTTCTCCACTAGTCGAACCAATCTCTATATGCGCTTAACTTTAGAACTCTACTCTGCAATTCATATAGTCCAAATCTCTACAATCATCACCTCTAATCTGCATCACATAATCATATCCCGTATGCTTCACGTTTATCCAAATGCAGTACCTAAACACATGCGTAAAAAGAGTTGGGCCAGTAATTATACTGGTGAGTCCGTGTAAGTAATCAAGTGGATCCAAAACAGTTTTATCGTTTCGTAAACAAGTTTTGCAAATTCACACAGTTTACACATGATGATGTGCAAGAGACACCTCAAACCTTAACACAAAATCCATCTTCTGCCATTATGGATTCACCTGGCAAAATATATGTCACAACCGCCCTTATGGATTCACCTGGCAAAATATGTCACAACGGCCCTGTAGACCTCATTGGAGGGTCTTCCGAGATTCTGGATCCACTGTGTGTGGGGGGTTTCCCCAAGTAGTACTACCCACATATTAAGTGGCCCAACCCGTGGGTTAATGAGTGTCAATGTAATATCTTGCAGCTCGTATCTTGTCACATCAAATAGTTATGACACACACAAGCATATGTTCACCCCAAGAAATAGTTAAACACAAAAAGGGGAATGGTACACGGAACTCACCTGAGCAGGGTATCATATCACATCACGTTGGCACATAGTTTCCCAAGTCGAGAGTCCATCTATTCTAGGTACACAAGGTCCTATGGTAATTACAAACATTAGTGAGTGTAACCGAATATTGCGGTTACACGTGTGGGCAAGTCTTAGGACTTTTATTTGTTATCACCTTACTTATATTAGTCGTCATATTGTAATTCCATTTTATGTAATTCTAGATGGAAAGTCATGTTTTATCTATATGTCCAACTCATCGGGTTAGAATCCTATTGTATGCTATCCGAATCATAGCAATTAAATGTCTTCACAACTTCTAGTCCATATAGTTTCGTATATTGTCCAAATGTTTTATGTCCTACATCCAGTGTCATTTATTGCATGTAAGGCGTATCTTACAACCATGTGTTCCAATCGTCTATTTTCATTAAGTCGTCTATGAAGCTAGTCCATCCAGTCTATCATCTCTTGATATTATAATAATTATTCTACTCTCCAATGTCCGAATATTCTTATGTCCAAGTCCGAGTTCAATTATCATCTATAACCAAATCATACATTGTTGTTTTATATCCTAATAATAGGTTCCAAGTCTTATATCCAAAATAGTTCGTCTAATGCTGAATGTATGTCCAATATTTATGTGTCAAATATCTTTATTATCCATCATTAATTCTTGTCCAAATACTCGCCTAAAACATATATGTATAATTTTTTTTCGGGTCGGTCCGAACGTTGGTCGAGTCCCACACGTGTATTACGATACGATACGTAATATAATATATAAATAACTATACCGTCGAGTTGTCGTTTTATACCTCGATGCTTACTGCTATTGACCAAGTTTACTGGTCGTTGACCAGCTGTTAACCGAGTCAACAGGGTGACTCGGGTCTATTCCCTTCGTCTCCTTCACGATAGTCACCACAGAACCTCCATCGGCCTCCTGTTGACCACCTTAAACCCCACAGTCGAACATAGCCAATGTCCGGAATCACATACCCGTTGTTGACCTCAATCAGAACCCAGATCCGAACTGTTGTCCTTAAATCACCGCCGCCATTACCCTCCACCATCGAAACTCCCACCTTGGTTGGAAACCCGTCTGCATCTAATCACCACCACCATCTAACAATAATATTAACAGATGAGGGGTTTGTTGGGAGAGGGTTACCTTCAGTTGCCGATCATGTTGTGGTGGAGATATTGTAGCCGCCGCCATTACTTCTTCTTCCTCCCCATCTTTCTCTCTCTTTATCTCTCTCCTCTCTAACTGATTCCTTCTGCATCTGCTTCTTTCTCTAAAAATATTGTTGGGTGAAAGGGGTGTAGGTGTGTTTGTGTAAGAGCATTAGTTGTGTATGTCCCCAGCTAGTGATCCGGTACTGTATGTCGAGGAGATGTGTTTGTAAAGTATCATTTGGAAAGACGAGAGGTCGAACGAATTATAGAAAGATTCATTCGAACCCACGAAGGGCCGAATGAATTCATTCGTACCTATGAAGGGTCGAATGGATTTGTGTATAAATAGGGAATAAGTTAGTTATTTTAGAGTGGTTGATCATTTGAGCTTTTCCCCAGTTTGAGAGAGTCTCTGTATTTGGTCTAGGTTTTGATCTGTAATATTCCATAATTGATCTAATACAAGAGTAAAGTTATGGAAATTGCTCGGTGTTTCGTATTCTGTTTTTCATCACGATCTTTACTGATTATTTCTTACTCGATTTGCACAGCCGAAGGGGATTTCGCACCCTACGTTTGGTATTCGTGAGATCACGGTTCGTATAAATGATCGTAAAACGTTTTCACAAGTGGTATCAGAGCATAGGCTCGGTATTTGTTAGATGATGTGGCTAAAAGCTAAAACATATAGCCACATATAATTTTTCTGTGACCAAAGGTTAAAACAATAGTCAATTAAAATTCGTACTTGAAAATTGTGACAAATGTGATCTATAGCCACGATATTTGTTAGATGGTGTGGCTAAAAGCTAAAACAAGATAGCCGCATATAATTTTGTGTGACCAAAGGTTAAACAATAGTCAATTTAAATTACAAAACTTCATGTGGATTTACATAAACATTCATCACACTATGGTCAATTTCATTATTTTTGTGTGGCAGAATGATAACAAATGTCATGGAAAATATATGTGACTAAAGGGTACATAATAGTTACACTGAAAATGACAAATATTTATGTGACATTAACATAGCTATTAACCATACTATTAATTAGTTATTTTTGTCTAAACATAATACAACTTCTCAAACTATTTCTCTTTTAAACTCCCCCCAAACTCTCCCCAAAACATTTCATCTCAAAATATCCATCTGAAATAAATACTCTTATTTAAAAAACTAGATTTTTTAATATAAATAACCATAAATATATAAAATTGTAAAAATTTTCATTTTGTATATTAGTAATATCTTTTTCACACTTATATATATATATTTGTCTTTTTAAATAGAGATGAGCTCGTTACTGATATCGAAAATACCGGTACCAAAAATGGTCAAAAATGGGTATCGAAAATACTTAGGACAACATGGTACGGGTACAAGATTTTAGGGTAAATCGGTAAAATATTTATAATGTACCGAACCGGTACCAGAGACACCCAAAAAGTCAGTACCCGAAAATGATTCGGTACGAGTACCTGTACTCGATATCCTAGTTTTAAATAGTAGGGTACCGTACCCGATACCATTTACCTGATATGTTTAATTTAACCAAATTCGTCCTTAATGGATCACGATGGACAATGATACATTATATATATATATATATATCTTAATAGATCATATTGAGCCTTAATGGATCACAATGGACAATTGTACATCATACATTTCTTAATGGATCATAAAGGGCAATAATAGATCACATATGTCTTAATAGGCTATATTGGGCCTTAATGGATCACCATACACAATATTAGATCATATAGGCCTTAATGGACCATATTGGGCCTAAATGGATCCAAATGGACAATAATGGATCATACATGACTTAATAGACCATAATGGGTCCTAATAGATCATAATGGACTTTAGTAGACCATATTTGTCTTAATGAGCCATGGTGGGCATTAATTGATCACAATGGGAAATAGTAGATCATATTTCTCTTAATGGACCATATTAGGGTCTCAATAGATCACAATGGATAGTACTAGTCCTAGATCATACATAACATAATGAACCATATTGAGCCTTAATGGACCATAATGGAATTTAGTAGACAATATATGCCCTAATAGGCCATATTAGGTGTTAATGGATCACGATGGACTAGAGTTTATCATATATGTCAAATGGGCCATATTGGGACTTAATTGACCACAATACATAATAGTAGATAATACATGTTTTGGGCCTTAATGGATCATAATGGACAATAATAAATCATATATGTCTTAATGGACCATATTATGCCTTCATAGATCACAATACATAATAGTAGATCATATATGTCTCAATTGACCATAATGGGCCTTAGTGGGTCATAATGGACAATAGTAGTTCATAAATCTCTTAATGGTCTATATTAGGCCTTAACGAATCCCAACGGACAATAGTAATAACGTATGTCTTATTAGACTATAGTGAGCCTTAGTTGATCTCAAAGGGCAATAGTAGTTTGTATATGTCTTAATTGACTAGTGGGTCCTTAATAGATCACAATGGATGAAGCACACCTATCCGACTGAATAACACTAATTTTGGTGTCAGTAAAACCATTGTCGGTTGCTACAATTTATGTTCGTTATAAATTTAGTCAAAAATGGAGTTGTATTTGCACCTATATTCATTTTTATCTCTTTCGACTTCTATACTAATTGCTCGTATTCGTACCAATACCATAATGAACTCACCAATGCACGCAAAAAAAACCATTGTGAAGCTCGAAAAACCCAATACTTTATAAAATTTTAGAAAATTGTTTCCCTCTCAACATTTACACACCCAAAAATTTCCTTCTTAACCAAATCCCCCTTCAAATTTAAAAGCCCCCCCCCCCCCCCCCCCCCCCCATAGAAAGTTCACTAGTATTCTTTTCCATCCATTTTATTCCCTCACTTGTTCACACACCCTTTTCTATGTTCATCTCAAAACCCTACCTATAGATCCCAACAACGACTCAAGCTATGGTTGAGAGAGGTACAGAACGCGGTGGATTCGACAAGAGAAATGGAGGAGGTTATTGCTAGGGGCGTTAAAAAATCCTCTGTACAATGTTATTTGTGGCTGCCACTCATATATTTAGGGTATTAACTAAGTTCGTTGGACTCTATGTCGCTCTTCGCCATCGCGCCTCAACTTTTGCACAATCGAAGTCTGCTCCTCACTCGTCGAAGCAGACTCTAATAGGCATCACTAAAGGTACTGTTTTTCTGTATTCGATCTGGTTATTTCTAAGAATTGTATGTGAAGTTGTTTATTATTACCTAGGTTTTCCTTTTCCATTTTCTCTTGCAAGCTTTACCTCATATTTCCGATGGGGTTTAGTTAGAGTTTTTTATTGAATTGTTTTTAGTTTGCAATAACCGATGTTTGAATTTAGGTTTCGTTGATTGTTTTTTGTATTTTTTTTTATTTTGAGTTCTTTTCTAGCATTTACGGATAGATGTTGGAAAAATGGGTAGTGAAAATGCTTTTCACTAATTTTGAGCTTAACTAAATGTATTTATATATGTGTTATATAAATAATTATTTCCAGGTGTGTGTACTATATTGTGGGAGCATCACAACGAACCAAACCATGTCTAAAATAGAGTAAAGAAGAATGAGATATCGAAGCTTGA